>JBCAQO010000116.1:0-28906 GCA_039111635.1 Heterobasidion occidentale | reverse complement strand
GAACACAACGAGGGACTTCACAAGTTGTCCGCGCAAGCCAGGTACACTTCGAAAAACCTTGCGACCAAGGCTTTCCTTTCTGCCAAGGTCAGCTGTTAGTAATAACTCACCAACAGGCAGCATGTTGGCAGACTTATAGAGAGCGACTGCGGCGCAGCATTGTCCGTGGGGGTCGTCTTCTGCAATGAAGGCGCGCGCTCATTCTATACTCGTAGCTTTTCTTCGATCAGCCAGTGATCAGCCATGTAATTAGCATGCGCTCTAGTATAGGAACATATGTCCTCACATCGCGGATGGACCTAGATGGACTGAGTAGTGACATGTTGGAATAATTAGCTATATCGAGCAACCGCCATGCCATCGATTTGATTTAATTTAATTTATTGAAGAACGACTGTCTAGCATGATGTCATTTGAAGATTCGTTCATCATGAGGAGCTTATCGACGTCATACAAACAATGTGGTCCAAGCAAACATGATTCGCAATCTTTGTATTGTTATTACAAAAGAGAAGAAAACAGTCGTAGGCGGCATGATGTATGGCATGAGAGATAGTCGGAACGGCGGATAACCCGAGGTCGCTGCTGAGCTGAGAAATGCTCAAAAGTATGCTGCGAAGGAGGTGAAGAAAGCGAGTAAGTGGATGTGATGCAGCGTTCAAATGGAGACGGGCAATCCTAAACCAAGGATAACGACACAACTGAGACAAAGAACCAAGAGACGAGGAGGGAGAAAAAGGATAAGGCAATAATATAGTGCGGAACTTTTGATGAGACGGCGAATGAGGGCATGTATGAATGTATAGGGCCCGACGATACTGAAGAATATGGAAGAGACGCGAATGTGATGAAGGATGTACACTCGGTGGCAGGTATACAGAGAGAGACTCGAGACGAGGGGAACGGTGCCAGCGGTGACAATAATGGTGGCGGCTGGGGGAGAGGGAGGAATGATGGCGAACTAGCAATAGCTGAGTGGATTGGCAGCAGTGGCCGAGTGAGACTTGGAGTCAGGTTTGTATCGCTTTGCGAAGTTTTCTTCGTATGTCCCAGAGTGAGCGACACCCAACCCGCTCATATCTTCAATCATCCCTACGCAGCTCCGCCTGAGTGAGGTTAAGCACAAATGTGCCGCCAGAGAAGTTCTTGGGCGGTTCGATGAGTTTTACGCTTTTCTTCGCGTCTGGGCGGGTAGCGCGCGACCCAGAGGGTGTGAACGACTGCGAAATGGAGGGGAACGGGCGTAGTGGACGAGATGTTGGAAATAACGATGCGCGCTTTGGTAGTGGACGCGAATTTGTCGGGGAGGAGGGAGAGGCGAGGGGAGAGGAGATGGTGGGCAATGTTCGGGTGGCCACGGACAAAGACATGGTCGCTAAATTTGCGGGGATGAGCGCTGAGTTTATAAAAGACTCGAAACAACTGACCCATTGTGTGTTCGGACTGTGGAAAGGGCTTCGCGAGGGGCTCCAAGGAGAATGACGCTGTGGTGGCCGGATGATATGAATGTGGGGAATGGCAAGCGCGAAAGGAGCGTGGTTATAAACGATCGTGGACTGCTCTGGTCGGTCTGTAGGGGTTGCCCGCAAGGTTGGGGCATTTCGACAGCGTAATTCCGTTGCCTTGCCCGACGGCGGCTTCTCGGCATCTTTCTTGTACACTTGCCTTTCTGAGCGTTCCTCCTCCAGCCAACTCCCTCTCTCGCCCTCCAAGGTACAAATGTGCTCGTTTCCGCAATTCTACGACTATCCCTACTTCGTGTGACGGCGCACATCTGCATAGCGTTTACTATTTCCTCAACTCATAGTCAACTGTGATCACATTTCCCGCTCCGAGATGATTATATTTATAGTTTATCGCCCCGATTAATTTAAAGAACTACTTGTTCTCGGCCCTTCGAAGATGGCCTGCTGGCGGTTTCTACACATTCCAACTGTTGACCCAACAACAGATATGTGCTATAAAGCACAGTAACAAAGCTCGTGCTCTGCCACCGTCGGTAACGGCGCTCATGGCATGTCAGGTAACGTAAGTCTACGATACCCTTGCACCCCAAACCCTCACAAAGCTGATCTGATTAAGGACGATGCTTGCTAATACGCGTTGCCTCCACAGATTCTCCACAACCCCAACAGCGGTGTTGCTGTCAAGGATTCAAGTCCTCCTGACCAGATGCTTTGTAAATTGTGCTGCGAGAACCGTCGACATCACTCCTCTTTAATCCTTAAGGCTTCTCATGCTCAACAATACTCCCTCAGCTATCTCAATTCTACTTCTTTTCTCACTGCAAGTCAACAGACAAGCATTTCATCAACCCGCACTCCTACTCGATCCGTTTGAAGAGTTCCAGATTGCCATATAAGTGCAGTCCTTCTTAATACTTCAGTGAACAGACTTGCGATTGACCGACATTGCTTGCGTACCCCAGAAATTTGACAGTGGGCCCATGCGAACTCTGCTGACATCCGACTTACCTAGCCTTCTCCATACTGGCTTCACTACTGGCTTCGGCCCAATGATCCCAAGTAGAGTAAACGATTTGCGGCACACACGCCCTCAAGACTTCCCCAAAAAAATCAAGATTGAACGGGGTCCGATTGCCGAGTGAACACCATAATGTTTGACTTCCTGAGTCATCGTCAGAGTGTCATGGTAAATACTTTCGGATCGTGTGAATTGTTGGATGATGACTGGTCGATTTAGATTCTCAATACCAGCGCTCGAACCTGCGAGCACATCCCGAGTCTCCCCCCAGCGCTTTGATATCTTCCAAGGCGCTGGTGCTCTTGCATCTTACCTTCTCATGGGAGCGATTGGAATAAGCAGACCCCGCAGTACTTGCTGTCAGCGTCAATGCTAGCTGGGCGCCTACCGGCCCCAAAGCGCCTCGAGTACATGAGTCTGCGATGGCTCGATGTCTGTTTGGCGCTGTCGTGTCTTGAACATCTTTGCAAGAGCGTCAAGAGATGCCATGAGCGTCTCCCATACACATGGAGACCTCTCATCTCCGAACGCTCCTTCGCCTTCGCCTTCAATACTCGAGGAAAGATCTATCTCTATCGTTGGTGGCTCTCTCCTCAGGAAGGACATCGCGTCTGTCGCCTAGCCTCGGCATATCTTTGTTTAGAACTCCTTTGCAAGCGAAGCGTCCAGGAAGCACCGATCGTCGTATCTACATCCTTTCGCGTTCGCAATCGGGACGCTCTGGGCGACAGAGCTCGCATCGCGAATACCTGAGGTCCTGCAACTAGTGGTGAACCGCCGGTCAGAAGAGAAGTCTCGCGGGCTGCCTCGATCAAACTTCTTTATTTTTTTTCGCTTGCAGGACTGCTAGAGTGCATCTATGAGTGTCCGCCATATCTAGCAGCGGGCTTATAATCCCGGCAAATGCTTCGGGAAGCCATCATCGAATGTACAAGGATAGCAGGTCTCACGCATCATTGAAGATGGTAATGCCGGAAGGAGTGCGAGCCGGCGCGGGCTGCCTCCGTTGTTTATTGAATCCTTTTCGAAACTCGATCATACGCAGACTTTTCATGTCATGTTGTGGGCGTGATGGTCTGGCCAAGTGTGTGGGACCGCTGCATAGCGAGGGTCCATCTCCCAGAATTTGAAGTTGCGATGATATCATGAACAAAACTGGACATGAAGTAACTTACAATACACGTACTTAAAATGGGCAGTTGATGCAATGACATATATAACCAAGGGAGCTGTGAGCACAAGGGGGACATGCCTTGGCTACATGCTGAGAGGATATGAAGTCAACGCGTACTCCCGTTCGCGTTCTTTGCATATCCTTAGGACCCGCAACCGCGCGAACATATATACAATCTAAACGTACATCCATTCATTTATTGTGTTGCTCGAGTGGGCAACACACAAAGAAACACGCCATTGGCGTCTGAGGGCGAAAGAGAGAGAGAAAAGAGGGAACAAGAGGAGAACAACAGATGCTCGCGTACCAATAAAAAATATAAACCAAATGGAAAGGAAATGGAATTTAAATTAATGATGGGAGACGAGCATTCTGGAAGGATAGAGGCGGGAGATGATGTGATGGGCCGCGCCGGGGATATTCGAGTGCCAAACGAATATGCAGCAACCCGCGTGGGGAACGAACGGGTGCCGACGGAAGGAGCTTCTACATGGAAGGATGGAGGGATGGGATAAAACGGAATGAAGCGGAGACCAGGGATATCATCCATAAAAGGCGATGCGAAAAAGGCGGCGTTAGAAGGGGGGAGCGGGGGAGCGGGGAGAAACCGAGCAAGATCCCATGCTGCGGAAGTTAGTGAGAGACTGGAGCGACGGTGCCTTGCAGCCGACGGACAGATCGAACCACGTGACCTCTCTAACCATGTACCCACCCAGAGTCCCAGACCCAACCCCGAATAGATCTGAATCTATATGATCCTTCAACGAGATTGTCGCATGTGAGTGAAGGTGGGGCGCGCAGCACGGGGAGATATGAGTTTGTAGGTGCAAAGGTGCGATCGTGCGATATGCGTTGCGCGACACAAGATGCACGATGGATCAAGATGCGCGGTGTGAATGAGAGCGTGACGACCGCGTGCGACGGTGGGCTTTACGTCAAACGCTGCGAATGCTCGGAATCGGGATGGCCGCGTGCGGCCTGCCATTGCTAGATATATACTTGATGCCTGATGCCTGTGACGGTGAGTGTATACGGAGGAACGTGCGCAGAAGACGGTGAGAGCGACTATTGCACGTCGACCAGGAGGTTGCGCTCGAGGATGAATTTGCCCTCTTTATATCTCTGTGTAGGTTCGTATGCCTTGTCCTGCGAACATATGGCGTTAGTGTGAGAACCAAGAGCAGACGATACGGAAGCAAAAGGCTAGCGCACGTATTTCCAGCCGAGGATTGTTTGACACTTGCAGCAGTAGATATCACGGACGGTGTGGTTGCCTGTGGTCATCTGGCGGTCGTTCGGTTCACCTTCAACCACGTTCACACTGCGGCAGGGCCGGGAGTTAATAAGCGTCTAGATTAGCGATCATCGCATCGATCGAAATGGCAGAGAGCACTCACACATCTTCGAACAGGTATGCGCGGCCGTGCTGACCATTGAACGCCTGAAGGACAATCAGACCTCGCGACGAGAACCTGACTTGCGAAATCACTCACTCGAGAAATCATGGAATGAATGGTCGCGAGGTGTGTGCGACACTTTGAGCACCCGTATACGCGGGCACCTGCGAGGTAACGACGGTAGCTCATGCCCATGCTGGTTCAAGGACGAGGTACTAATGGGGGAGTTTCAGGTTCAAAGGCTCCTATACACGAAGCAGCGCAAAAGACAATGCAGGAGGAAATCACCAGGTACGTAGAAGAAAACAGTGGGGCGGTGGTGGGATGAGAGTTTGAGCGATTATATAGGAAGATGGAAGATAAGAGTGGGCGGGGTAGTTCGAAGGGGCAACCCGGGCAAGGGAGTTGTGCTCCGGCCTTTTCGGCGGTCGGCCTGCTTCCGCGCGGCAACCTGCCTCCCGCGCTGTCTGCACACATCGTTGTTTCCTCAACAGTGTTGGGTGGCTGTCGCGCTCATGAACGAGAATGGGGCGTACTGGTGCGTGCCATCCGTGTTTCAGCTCGACCTTGATCCAGGACGCTTTCCATCCAAAACACCATCGCCCTTGCTCTTCGGCTCGCAATTATGCTTTATCTGCGCTCTATCCCCGTCCCATTCTCTGACGTTCTCTGTACGTTCCTTTTCGCAGCGGTCACCGAACCTTCACCTCCGTCATATGTTAGACTGTGCTTGACTGGCGTACGAGGCTGGCCTAGACGGCGCCCCGCAAGTAGCATCGTGACGTATGCAGCCCATTAAGAGGTCTTGCGACTTTGTGGACGCTCGTGTCTGCCATCAATGACAAAATTTCTGTCTGGAGCTGTCTTTATGTTTTGTCACCAGCCATGCCCTCACATGTCCGACCTGTCTCACTCAACATTTACAGGACTGTGAAACAGTGCACGAATTAATATCTTGTCCGATCGCGTAGTGCAAATTGCCCTCACAGATGGCAATGTTTTCCCATCATGCAATGTCCTCATTGCCTACCACGCCAGCCACAGAATCGTCATGCAATACCGTTAAGGCCGTCACACGCCAAGCTTTGCTCAAATACTACAAGCCCTGTCACTGACCGTCAGCTAACCCTGATGCGATGACAGCGCCGCATACAATCCCGCAACTGGGAGCATGGGTATACGAGGGACATGCCAGGCAGCATAACATAAGGGATGTCAGGCGGTAGACCGGTGCCTCTCATTGCTGAACGGGACGACACGCATGGACGTGAAACTGGGTGATGCTCGTGTTCGCCAGAAGACCTCAACTGTCGCCGGTCTTGACTTTCACATTCTCGACACTAGCGTCCGCTCCTTTCTTTGCTTGGAACCGCCACTGACCCTCGATGACCTTCCGCGGTCGCAGGGGCGGTAGACCTCTTTGTACACGTCCATGCTTTAGAAGGGCTGGAGCACCTCTTAGACCACTGAGCCGGATTGACTGATCGCCAGGGGCATCGAATCGAACGTGCAGATGTCAAGCACGCGATGTGTCTGCTCCATGGAATCCGATACCTTGTATGCAATTCCAGTACAATAATTTGAGGTTATAGCGGAGTCCCTTGGGTCCGATAATTGAGCCAAATGAGTGCCCCTTCTAACGATATTGCTCTGAGTCGTCTCTGACATATAGATTGTCTGAACATGAACAAGACACTTCCTCGCATCGAAAGATGGAGAGCAGATGCTGTGCGTTCACGGGGGCAAAACTGTGCCCGGTGTGAGGGTCGAACTCACGACCTCAAGATTACGTGATTTGTTGATCACTCATATGCATAATATGAGACTTGCACTGAGCCAACCAGGCCTTGAAAATCGACTGCTCAAGACGGCTGGATATTTGAGGCGTCTTTCCTTGTTTGGTCACTCTGTGTCTCGGTCCTCCTACTGTGAGATCCAGCAAAGCGGAAGACGTTACCGTGCCCGCAGGTGAACTGCGTGCTGAGAGCTGTCGGGGAATCGAGGGCCAAAAAGGTGCCCGGTGTGAGGGTCGAACTCACGACCTCAAGATTACGTGATTTGTTGATCACTCATATGTATAATATGAGACTTGCGCTCTAACCAACTGAGCCAACCAGGCGTTGGGGAGGTGTGGGCTGAGTGCAGTATTAGATATTGCATGTCAAGTGGACGGCCCCTGCGATCGCGTCGAGGGCGTTGATCTGCCACACGGACCACGCGCAGCTCTGCTTGTCTCTGGCTGTTCTCCTCCGTGCCTGTGTCCCGACTCGTGTGCCTTCTCACCGATGCCTCTGCACACCAGCCAAAAACGCCGCATAGTAGACGACTCTGACGCCATCCTCCCCGTCCGTGCGCCGAAGCACCCTCGCACATCCCGCACGGGCATGCTCGGCGGCGACCCCAGCCCATCCGAAGCGGAAGGCATCCTCTCTCGCTGGATCCAACTCGCTCGTGACAGCCTCGTCCTCGGCAGAGATACCTTCCGCCAGGTCGCGGAAGGTGCGTCTCCCGCTCACCTGCCTTCGTCCCCGTCATACTGAACACTCGTCTGCCCTGCCGCGACCCAGCGATCAAGCAGCTCGACTCCTCCCTTCCGACTCCCTCCACCTCTCGCCAGTCCTCTTCCCTTCCTCAACGCGGCCCGTCTTCCGGTCGGCTCCCCCACCGCCCGCCAATACCGCTGCAGTATTATCGCTCCATGGCGCCTCCTCCCTCTCCCCGCCTCCCTTCAGCACCGACACCGCGAAAAGTCGATCCCGCCATCTCAGCAAAACCTTCTTCGCGACCGCTGCCAATCCCTCCTCCTAATGATCAACGTACATCGTCATCGCAGGACGTCGAGTCCACGAACGTATCACAACCTCCTCCTCAAACCCTGCGACAACCCCACTCGACGGAGCCTCCGCGTTCAAAAGCCGTCGCCGTACCCCCAAAACTCCGGCGAGTCGCTCACCTGAATGTCAACGATCTGCCGGTGAAGCGCCAGCCCACGGCATCTACCTCTGCGTCAGTCCTTGCGAATGCCAAGTCAGCCATGCCACCGCCTTCCATCGTGCCCTCCGCGCCCAAGGCATCCACGCAACTGTCAACATCAGTTCCACCGCACTGGCCCTACACGCGGCATGGCTACCCCCCAGAACTGGCCGCAGCGATACAAGGCGCCGAACAGCGCCGCACTCAGAAATACCTGGCACAGACGAAAAAACACGAGCACATCTTCGCCGCAGCTGTAAGTTTCTCCCGTTTCTGTGCTTACGCTCCTGGTAGTTATTTCTCATCGCTCATCGGACTATCCCTTGTGATGTGATGTGTAGCACAAGGCCAAGGTGAAGGAGACGCGCAAGAAGGAAAGAGACGAGATGAGCGAGCTGTACGCTCTGAAGCGCTCAGCTGGTGAGTGTAGTTCAATCTCGAGGACACGCATCTTTACAGCTGAGGGTCTCCGCATCGCAACAGGTTACTCGTCCAATTTTAACACCTTCAGAGGTGTGCTCATCCCGTTGTGATTCTTCATTCAGGCATCTTACCTCCGTGGACAGGGCTTCTGGGTTACCAGGAACGCTTAGAGCTATTGGACCAGAACGAGGCGCTTTCTCGTACGTGCGCATCGCGGTCTGATTCAACTTCGATACTCATGCATTATCACTGTAGCATCCCCTTCATTACGGGACTTGCACATCCAGCCATTAGTTTCCTCGCCGAGCAGGAGACACTCGTTCTCAGAAGTGAGCAAAGTCCCCAATATCCCTTTTCACTTTTGACTCAAGCTGTCTGCAGGAACCTAGCAGCGCTTTCCTGAAGCGCGCTCTCACCAAGGCGCTACAATCGCTCGAAGGGTTCGTTCAAGATCACGTGCCATATACCTCCAACCGGTCCTCACCTTTTCCTTCGATTCAGCCCGGCACCTCTCAAACCGTTCACCCCCTCTTACGAACAGCTCCGTTTGAACAAACGTAGAAAGGATGAAGAAATTGAGAGGCGCCTGCGACCCAAACCTCCGCCACTCCCCCGGTCCCTACCGGCCGACGACGATGCGCAAGTCCAGTCATTCCTGTCCCAGCGCGGCGTCATCTCGCGCTGCGAGCGCGAGCAGGTGACGGACCGCGACTTGTCGCGCCTACTGCCGTCTCAATGGCTGAACGACGAGATCATCAACTTTTACGGGCAGATGATCCTGTCGCGCTCGAACACCGCCCAGAAGAAGAAGGGCCTCAGCATGGGAGCCAATGGGGTCAATGGGGTCAACGGGGTCAACGGCATCTCTAAAGGGTGCGCGACGAGGGGGAAGCTGGGACCGGTGATCTTGGACGTGCATTACTTCAGCACGTTCTTCTGGTCCAAGTTGAAAGGGGATGGGTACGAAAAGGGACGGTTGGCCAAGTGGACGAAAAAGGTAAGCACTGCCTGCTGTCAGCGTGTACCGTTCGCGCGTGTATGCTTAACGAAGGACATGTATGCGCACTGCCCGCACAGTTCGATATATTTTCGAAAGATGTGCTCCTTATCCCCATCAATCACAATAACTCCCATTGGACCGGTGCGGCGATAAACTTCCGCCGGAAGCGGATAGAGTCCTACGACAGTATGAACATGGACCGTCAGAATGTGTACAGGGTAAGGATCGTCGTCCAGTCTGTGATGGGACGAGCCTGCGAGTTTTTGCGCTGACGGCGACTCTTCTCTCACTCCCTCCAGCTTCTGCGCGAATACCTGAATGCGGAGCACAAAGACAAAAGGAAAAAGCCGTTTGATTTCACGGGATGGATAGACTACACACATCCGGTAGGTCCCCGTTCCTCTGAAACATGGCTGCCATTCACCGGTGTCTCCGGTCGCGATCGGTCGCGCCGTCGACTTTCTGTCTTACATCTCGAAACCCGATGACTGACTTGCACTCATTGCTTCCGCAGGAGACGCCGCAGCAGGAGAACGGGTACGACTGTGGGGTGTTCACGTGTCAGTTCCTCGAGACACTCTCACGTGGGGAAGAGGCGTTCAACTTTACACAGCGCGACATGGCGTACCTGCGCCGGCGCATGATATGGGAGATCGGGAACGCGAGGCTGCGGGAAGAGTCGTAGCGTCTGCTGCTGCATCTGCGCGCGTTTCGGCGCGCGTGAGCGTGGTGGGACTGCGTAGACGGAGCTTGTCGGGGTGGGTTGGAGGTCGCCCGATCGTTTGCCCTGGTGCAAGGGGACTTCTTGTTTTGCTGTTGCTGTTGTGTTCGCTCCCTTCGTCGTTGGGTGGACAAGGACAGAGCCATTTTTTCGAATTTCTTTATTGTATTTCCTTAATGCTATCTTGCGCCGCACGGCCATTGGAATCGGTTTCTGTCGAAGCATCCCGAGCGTGTGGTCGTGCCAGGGCAACGGTGCATGGATGAGTGTTAATGCAGGTGTGCGTACAAACGGTCGACTGATTGTACAAGGAAAGATCCGCGGGGGACAGCAAGGCGAAACAGAGCGTGTGGTAAACAGAGGACATAGGAGAGAGAAATGAGCGCGGGGGCGGGCCGCGGTGGGGCCGTCACCGCCGAAACCACCACACGACGAGGAAAAACCAAAAGACGATGGCGAGGAAGACGATGTACCAGAGCCAGCGGCAGCCCTGGCGTGCGGCCATGTTGTTCATGCGTCGGAACGTGCCCGAGAGGATGCCGGACGTCTCTGCGAACGCGTCGTTCTGTCGTGCGTGGGTGGTGCGGATGCGAACGCGGATACAGACATAGATGTGGAGATTAGTGCGTGAGTGGAGGGAAGGGACAGGAGTGGTACATGGAGGGAAGGGACTAGGGGCCGTCCTACGCACCATCTGGCTGAGCTGCACCGTCGACTCGCGCACCTCGTTTCCAATTCCGATCGTGATCTGTCCACAAGGGTTCGTAAGTTCTTCAGCATAGATACGCACGACGACGCCCGGGCGTGCCCCGGCACATCGTAGCAGGACAAGGTGTGGAACGTCCACGCACGTCCTTCAGCAGCTTGACCTTGGCGCTCAGCCCCTCGAGCGCCTCGTCGTTCTGGCCCTCCAGATCATCCACGTACCGATGCCCGCTCGGTGCGTGGGCCTGCGCCTGTGGGTCGAAGGGCGATGAGCGGCCGGACTGTGGGGGCGTGTGGAAGTACCCCGAGGAGGGCTCAGGGAGCCCGAGCGTGGCACGGTCACGGAGGGAGTGGCGGGACGATGGGCGGTATCTGGGTGGCAATGTGGAATGATTTCGTGGTCATTTAACTGTGGGCGAAATCAAAAGTGCGCGGTCGTACCTTTGAGACATGCTATACGTTGAGTATTGGAAGGTGCTGCGCGGTGATGACAACTAAACGGGCCAGAGCGGCAAAGTATTAAGCGGCCAGGCGCGCGAGACGCTTGCAGACGAGTGAGGTGACCGTCCTCAGCAGGTGGTTTATATGGTTTGCTTTTGTTTACACCAAGAATCGAGCAGCAGTCGAGCTCAAACGAATCAGAAGTACATACAGCCCACAAAATACGGGATATTAATTGGAAACCCTCCATTCACACCTGGCTCATGACTAGCAATACAAGTATAATCTGTCTCCACCCACACACCGCGCCCGTCTCGCCAAATGAAAGGTACGACCCACATCCCCGTACAGAGTCATGAAATGGGTGGCTTCTCGGCTGGACCGAGTGGACCCTCACGGGAAGAAGACCATAGGCGTAGAGCCACGAGAAGGAGAAGCGGAAGTAGAGACATGGGGCCAGGCAAAAGAGAACGGCGGCGGAGAGGAGGGAATGTTTGGGGACAGGCGGCTCAAAGGAAGAAGGGGTATGTAGGAAGGTATAGGTCACAAAGAAAAAGAGAGTAAATACGCTTGGATGTAGACCCAGCAACCATCGGTCAAGCGTGCAGATAATGTATAAGATATACCAGTAAAAGGACGTGGCGGACGCGCGCGCGCCGCAGAAGACTGTTAAGAATCTCAGGTCCTAAAAGGTGGTGCGGGGATGTGGACGGCGTAGAGTGAGCGGGCATGGAGACGGGCGATGGATAGCGTAGGTATCGGAGTCCGCGGCGGTATGTGAAGGGTTGTGTACGTATATAAGCTGCAGCGCGAGTGACAGACGAGAGGACATTGAGGAGGAAGAGGAGATAGAGGCACAGAATACAAGTCCTTTGGGAAGGAGAAAAGCGTCGTACGGTCGACGGTCGCTGCCGACCTTCATCAATCAATGCTCATCCGGTTTGGACGGACAGACATGGATGGATAGGCGCCATGTTTCGATGTACCAAATGCTGTCTCCTGCTTCTTCGATACTAAGGAAGGACCCGATGAGACTAAAACCGTTCATGGACGCGAACACGAAGAAAGAACACACTTTGCTCTTTAAGCCCACGGCCGAAGTTTCGCATGATGATGCATGCATAAATAAAAGTCGCGATGAGCAGCATTATTGCGATGATCGCTTTAGGGAAGCAAGTCAGTACGAGAACAGACGAGTGTCATGACCAAGCATACAAAATGTGGTGAGTGATTGCCAAACAGATGCGAAATCTGCCGTGTTCTTCAAAATCAAGACTTTGACGAGCTGCGGGGCGCGTCAGCCGGGTCCAATTGACATGGCAGAACGAACAGACCTTGTAAAAGAAGTACACCATCGCGCTCACGCATCCAGACATGAAGGTCAGCATCATCCACTTATTCTCATACCGTGCCGCAAGATGTCCCTCCACGAGGAGCACGACCGACAGCGGGAGCGCCGCACATGTGACATAGAATTCCCAATCGTTGCTGCTGAGAACAAGCCAGATGAACTGGACGCAGAATCCCACCCAGAAAAAGACATCAAACTTGACGAGACACTGGAAAATCTGGTAGTGCGCAAACATCTGCTTGATGCGCCGATCCGCGCCCAGGAACTTGTACACCTTCCAACCGAACTCTGTGTAGATTTTGTATCCCAATCCAATGTAAGCGAGCTCGGAGATGGAGATGACAACGGGGAGGATGGTCGTGAGCACATCGACGGGGAGATGTGATATGCCCTGTTGATCGGAGACCGAGGCGAGAGAGTTTCGTATCTCGGAGGATTGAATGATGGCGTATACGAGGAAGAGGCCGTTAAAGATGCTGAAGTTGGGTTTAAATTTAGAAAAACAGGATATCGGTCGCGAGGAGCTCACGTGAGGGAGATGAATTGAAGTGTATTTCGGGCGTAGACCGCATCGATGGCCATGCCAAGTTGGAAGACGCTGACGATGACCACAAGGCTTAGCAATTTGCGGGGAAAGTGGCTGAGCGAAGGACGTACTGGGCGAGCGCGAAGATGCCAAGGTAAACGGGCATTTTTCGCGAAACCGTCTCGTCGTCTGCCTTGCCAGCTTCATGGAATCGAACGAGGAGGTCACTCTCAATAGCGAGATCTACTGCTGTCTCCACAAGCACGATAAGAACATAAAGACGGCATGCTATAGAGTCCGGAATCATCTAAGGAAACGAGTGTGGAATGAAATGAGTGTATGCCCCGGGTGCATCCGCAGCACTTTTGAACAGATGGACGAGACAAAGCAAGACAAACCTTCTTCCAAAAGTTAGGAGGGTCTTGCGGTGTTGTCTGGGGTAATGGTGGATAAGACATAGACCTTCGCGGATCGAAGTCGTCATCTGTCTCCTTCCTGCCGCTTTCAGCGGTCGAAAAAGACTGTTTCTGTTCGAGTTGTCAGTGATTCCGTTTGAGGGTGTGGAGGAGCGAAGACATTGCGCACTGATGATGGGTCGAAAGTGAAGGACTTGTGCTTCGAGGTGACGGCGTATGGGGAAGCGTATTGGTCGATGAGATCGTCGTAAGACGCCTTTGAGTTGTCGGGAGGCTGGTGGTGAATGTAGGAGGACTGTCGAGACATGGCGTGTTTCGAGAGAATGAGCGGAGGGTAGGACCTGCCTGTGATGGTCGCACGAAAGGAAGGAGTGGACGGCTCGGGTGGGCAGACTGGACGAGGCTGAGCGGGGTCGCGAACTTCACGCTGGGAACGCTCTGACAACGGCCCTCCGGCCGGCTTCGGCCCCTCCGTCGTCTATATATATATGCATTCATACCGACCGCATCGCCTTCGGTCACCACCGCTATGCGCAAACTCACCTGGTCATCCTACTCCCCCTTCTCCACCTCCACGCGCCCCTCCTTCGTCCTCGTACCTTCCGCGACATCATCGCCGTCTCCGTCCCGCGTTGACTACGATCTTTCCGCACAGTACCACGTCTCTCGCAAAGGTACGGTGCCCCACTTCCGTCTGCCTGCGCCCCTCGCGTGACGTTCTGTCGACGCTCTGTCTCCATTCTCTGCCCGTCCCAGCGGTCATTCTGTCAGCCATCGCCTTTACCGCCTTCTTGTTTCTTGGCATCTTTATTGCGCTCTTTACATCTTTTGTCCAATCCAAACAAGATGTTGCTGCCGCCGCCTCATCAAGTGCTGCCGCTGCATCTGCAGCTGCCTCAGCAACGTCAACATCACACTAGCATCTCGCTTACTCCATTGATTGATCACCAAGGTCTCGACAGTCCTGTATCATGTTCTTTTCTGTGCCATACCCTCTGTCTCCCTCTGTACGCTGTATCATTTCAAATGTAGATTTCAGAGCAGCTGCAGCTTGCCCGTCACCTGGTTTATCAGCCGCGCAGGCCCTAAACGTCAGTGCAGGAACAGCACCCAGTCAGCGGGATGCAGGCATGTACTGCATAGCGTCTCGAAGAACGGGATACGTGAAAATAAATGGATAAATTGAACATCACCTGGGCCGATGCCAAGCACCGTTTTTGATCCCGCAGCGATCTGTGTTCGTCCCCTACAACAACATGTATATCAACTCATTGTGGACGAAAAAGATTCAACAAGCATCCCGCAAGGGTGCGTGCATTCTTTGGAGGGGACTTACGCATCTCGGATCGACTGCGCGGTGAGGTTCAGGCTCCTCGCCTGTCTTTGCAGCGAATCCAGCTCGGCCTCGTTCGAGCAGCGCAGCGCAACCTTGGTTTGTCTAAGGTTGACCGACGATGAAACTACTTGTAAGTTGCTGTTTCAGATGTACGAGTGGAACTTACCCTGTCCATTCCCAGTGCCGGACCAACTGCGAGTGAAACGATTAGGGATAAATTGGCCAAATAACGCAGACGCACCGCAGGGTTAGATTTGGAAAGCGACTTATAACATGCAAGCGTTGCATGTCTGAAGTGACGCACGATGCATGAGGGGCCGAGCCGTACTCATATCAGAATATGTCAAATAAAGAGACTTGAAATTCCCTTACGAGCACCTATAGATCGGGATCAATATTCATTGGTAGTCAGTAGAAACCACTTTTCCGGAGGATGCTATGCTCAGAAAAAGCTCGACAAGACTCACTGAGCAGCAATCTTGCCTTTTGTCATCTTCAGGTCATCTCTGACAACCAGCACCTGCAGAGTCCGATATCCAATTTCAATAATCAATAAAGTTGAATTCATGAAAGAAAACACTTCAAAAATGTTAATGACGTACCAGCTTTGTCTCTTCCAGGAGGCCAGCCTTGACAGTCGCGAGACTATCCTCTTTGTTGGAACCAGTGGCACTATGTGCCTTGGCCTCGGATTTGACAAAGGCCGATGCATTTGAGCGTCGATAATATCCTATCCAGGACCCCAACAATGCGCTGCAGGCGGCAGTCGCAAAAAAGAGTACTGAAGGAATGGATTTGACGTATAATTCCACAGCATTTTATGGAGACTAACCTTGAGCTTGAGTATCTGCCAGCCATCCCGAACTTGTTGACAGATCCATGAGTTGATCAAACAAGCTCCGAATCCGTCCAAATATGAGATGCCTTTACAACATAGGACATAAGGAACTTCCACATTACATAAGCACTTCCTATCTTGAACATCGGGAAATTGGCAGCGAAATGACATTCTTATATAAAGTAATATAAGCTATGTAATAACCATAATATATCCAATACTTTTACATCGTACGGGCAAGCCATACATGAGGCGGCACGGTTGGTAGATACCACAACATCCCTCAGGCTTCCCGAACTTCACAAAGAATATCAGATATGGGATTAGAAGGTGAAGATGAGCAGGAATGCAACACCGATGACCTCTGGTAAGCAAAAGATTAAAGATAATGAAGTGACATATCAATCATACTTCTGGGTACACAGCACAAGTATCTAGTCAAGTAATGCCCGGTGATGTTGGTGAAACTCTCCATCAACAACAGGTTGACAGCAAATGTCAAGAAATGGAGGAAATATAGCCATGGTTCAAGGTTGATGCACATGCATCGGAGGGACAGCCCTCGAGACAGCCAACAAGAATGTTATGTGATTCAAAGTAGTACCAATCATTGTAATAGACGGCGGGATTTGCGAAGGCTATTATCTTTGTCAGACTGATGTTCTCGGCCAACACATGCAAGAATTTTAGATAAGATCAACCTACATCAGGGAGAAGGGTTTCGTAAAGGTCAATAAGAAAGCCGAATTGTCAGCAATAGAGCCTACCTTTATAATTAACGATGGAGTTGCCGGTGCCGACAATCCTTGCCAGACTGACGTTCACGGCCAACACATGCGAGAGTGACGATGTTTGTCCAGACTTGATCGCGCAACAGCCAATACATGCAAGAGTTTTACATAAGATCAACCTACATCAGGGAGAAGGGCTTCGCAAAGGTCAATAAGAAAGCCGAATTGTCAGCAACAAAGCCTACCTTTATAATTAACAATGGAGTTGCCGGTGCCGACAATCCTTGCCAGACTGACGTTCACGGCCAACACATGCGAGAGTGACAATGTTCGTCCAGACTTGATCGCGCAACATCAGCGCGATACTGAGTCTGAATGTGAGTAAAAATGAATCAGAAGCAAAATGATTGCGAAATGCAGTAAGAAAGCCGCACGATTGACTGCGATTATCAAGACCTGGACATATGATGGAGTCCGGTCAGGCTTGACACATTAATTGTTCAAATGATTAAGAAATAGCAACGTCTAGCGAGGATATCTACTATTGTAACTAATTATGATGATTGCAGAAGCTACTATCATTGGAAGGAAAGATATAGTCCCTTCTGCACACAAGATGAAGCGACAGATGATAGGCATTGATACCGTGAAAAGCATATTATACTGCCCGACGTCTAGTACGTTCCTCAACGGTAGGCTCCCTTGAGATAGGATCCTTCCTCGCCTCAGCCGCTTTTCTCTGAGCCCTTCTTTCTCTGATCTTGGCCAGCGCACTGTTGGTTGATGCTGCGGGGTGAGCTGAAGAAAAACTGGGAAAAATCTGACTTCAAAGAATGTCAGAAAGGGTCGAAGATACTTTGAGATACGTACCAGTTCCACCATAATAATAGCGCGTCAACTTCCTCCTTTTCCTCCACATCCTCAAACAATTCCAATACACTATTGAAGAAACGCTCTGAGTCGGTGACAGTATCTGTTCGAGAAAATACAGCTGACGACGAGAGGGAAAATCGAGCCTAGAAAGGGGAATCAGAAGCAACATGCGAAGGGGTCTCTTAACAGCTACCTGCGTGGCAATGTAAGCGATCGATGCCGGTGTGACGCATTTCATACCGTGAATCCGCGCGTTCCCAGACCTTGTGGCCCTCGCATCCTTTTCCACTGAACTTGGAGATGTAAACACGTGCTTATAGGCCTATGAACATCAGCATGCGAGTTCGTCGAAAGTACCAGATAGAAACATACTGAGACGAGCAGCTGGCTCTTGAAAAGCCCCTTCCATGGGTCATCAGAATCGTACCGATAACCAGCATATAGAAAAATGGGCCACTGGTCTCCTGGAATAAGCATTTCACCGTCTCGCAATTTCCGTTTGATACTGTTCGAGTGAGATGAACGGGAAAAAATGAGATTATTTGATCTTACTCAGGATTCGACCAATCCAATCCTGCAGGGCAAAGCAGCGCTCCTGTCTGTTCATGGCGAAAGCCCCGATCTGATTTCATGTTACGGGAGAGTGGCGGAATAAGGGATTGGCCTCGAGGAGTGATCCAATCGAGGATAGGGCCTTTCATACTCTTTGTATCGTCCGATCTAGCGCTAGACACCCCTTTTTGAATCTGCCCTACCGTTAAATAGCCACACTCAAGGTGATGCGGTCACACTTACTAGTTCCCCTATGTGCATGATCTCCTCGTCAGAGCCTTCCTGTAGGCGCTCTTCAAGATGGGGGACCATCCGAAGTAATTCTTCATAAACCTTGTACTCCCGCCTCTGCCTATCAAACAATGAAACACGCAGTGCATGACAAGAATGATTGATTCAGCGAGTTGGCCTTAGATAGGAACGGCTCACTCATATGTCAAGGACTCAGGCTCCTCAGCCAGCTCTCCCATTCTAAGAAGACCACGTGTGATTATAGACTGGACGTTGCAAAGAGCGTGTACAGTCCGTCCAAAATGACGACCGTGATGAACAAGCGGATCTGTGAGACACCTTGCGGAGGGTCAGAGGTCGCCCAGGCAGGCGAGGCAAAGTAGTGCTTACGGCCTTTTCCTGGGGCCTAGTTGAAGAGCACTAGGCTGACGTTTATCACCAAGAGAGTGGTCCTCAGGCATGGAAGTAAGAACGGTGCGTCGATGAGAAAACGGGCGTGGGACCTGGTATCGCGTCCAAAGTTTTTAACGAGCGAGCAAGCGAACGAGTCATAAACTATGGTGAGTCAGAAAGTCAGTGGGAGTCAGAGCGAGTCACCTCGGGTAGGAGGAGGAAGGTCGGGCTTCGGGTATCCAAGCCAATTCGAAGCGACCCTCAAGGGTATTTAGGACATTGACCTGCTCAAGGCCATCTCATCCTGCACTGCCTAGCCATGTCGTCCCAACCTTTAACTCGCGAATCACTGGTCATCTCCATCCCTTCTCGTCATCGCCGATACCTGGACAAGGTTCGGGGATCTGACAACGCGGTTTTTCAGTACGACATTCAAACAGGGGAGATGATTCCATGGAAGTGGTGGGTCTTGTCACCTCAAAAATTTGAAATGTCTGACGCACAATGCAGGCCCGTAAGCTTAAGGGAGGGGGACCGTGTCGTGCCTTCGTCTCTGAGGAAACACCGCCTGACGAATAGATTTCTCGGGCCGTGTTGTTTGTGCCCCTTGCTCGAGAGAAACGGACCACCGGTGTTCACGGAGGCAGCTATGTATCTTGCAACGTCGGGTCCTTTCCATGGTCAATACATTGCTCGATGCGCACATGGAGTGTGTGGATATATAGGTCAGTCCCCATCCAATGAGCGTGAATACACACGACTTACCAATCTCACAAGTTCGCCTCGAGCATGCCTACCAACGTATTGGTTGTCCAGTGCATATGTACGCGCCTCGTGGTGAGCACCTCGAGATCAATCTCTAGGTCTAGAATTGACTCCCACGCAGAGGCAACCGAAGCGCGCCCACGACCAGTGCTACACTTTAGCGAAGCAGGATATGTCCCCCTGAACCCCTTTCCAATGCCTCTGAAACGCACTCACGCACAAATCGGTGAGTGTCAGTACCTGTTTGACATTCAGGTGTAACTCACTCACCATTTCAGATGTAACCTCGAACGAAAACCCACTTCTCCGCCTTGTGCAAAGGCGCCGTGTCTCTACTCAATATCGACCAAACCCGTTGTATGACCTCCTTCGACAGATGGACACGAACATTTATCCAGGTGTTTCCGAAGAGGCCTTTTCCAAATTCTTTGTGAAGTGCTCCTGTCGATTGATCACGACCCGTCGGGCCTTCGCTCACCACGAATGCCCGTTGGAAGTAATTGATCTCACCACAGATTCAGATAATCAAGGGGGAGATACCGATGAGGAGCAAGCTACAGAACTCTAGAAAATTAGTACCAAAGCGTTGACACCATAGGATTCATATACAGCCATTACAGTCAGCATAGAATTAATGTACAGCCATTAGACTCAACACCATAGGATTGATACGTAGCCACTCATTTCAATATGAACCGGCTCATATGCATGAAGATCAAGTTGTGGGAATGGTAAAAGTGCGTATTAAGGGAAGAACCAAAGACTCAATGGTCAGCAAGTCTGCGAGACAGAACAGTAGTGGCCATGTTCTACAGACTCGACAGCATATGACTTTGAGTCTGCACATTACGCTACGTACTCACCTTCCCGAGAGCTGTTGCCATTCATCAGAAAGTTTGAGGAGTTCTGCCTTCAGCATCTCACGCATGGTGGGAACGACGCCCGCCTCCCATTCTATTTCTGCCCCTGATGCATGCCCCTTCTTCAATGTCTTGCATGATGGCCCAAGGGCAATAGATCAGGATTCGTGATAGCAAGCATCGTGAAGACTTACCGATGTCGGTCTCATGAACATATCCGGGTTTTTCATGAAAAGATAGTTGAAGTGGAGAAGGTACAAGCCACAATCATACTGATTGGGTTGCATGGGCACCTGACGAGGACATTCATTCGAGGCATACATCATACACAACAAATGTGACCCACCTCAAACTGTTTTGCATGCGGTTCGAACAGAGGCGTGATATTGATTCGGGCCTTGACCTCCTCACATAGATACTCAGCTAAGCGCCGGCCCGTATTCCGACGCTTTCGGTTGAGAGAATCGAATATAAAGATTTGCGTACTGGCAAAGATCAATTAGGAGTAACAGTGAAACGATCATCATCGTTATGGCTCACGCGTGGACCCAACTTGATGTAGTCGAGCCTTCGCTATCCGACAACATAGTCCATCCAAGTCGGTGCGCCGAATCAACGGCAAAAACAGTATTGTATTTAGCTGGCGGGCGCTCGAATAGGCCTTGTGGATGGCTTATGACTGCCAAGTACCAATGCTGTTCCGCCCTATCAGTCATGTCTCAGCAATGTAGTCACGGAACTAAGAAGCTTGCTCGCACTCATCATGTATAGGGACGATCAAGAACTTCTTGCTGAAGATATCGACTCTGTTTGTATGACTTTTGGCTGCTTCATAGCCAGCTCGTCTACGAAAAAAAAATAAGCGATCTTCACAGCGCTCCATGAGACGTAACTCACAATCGCGTATAGAAAAACGTGCTATATATGTGTACCTGGTCCATAGCAACAGAATCCTTCACCCTTGACTTGGCATACCACAGTCTTTGTGTTCATATGAGCGAGCACTCGGGTTTCGGATAAAATCGAACACTTACTTTAAACCAAGATTGATGAGATTATCATTTAAGAATCTGCGAGGTTTTAGTCGCTCCATATCCTGTGGTCCGATATCAATCGCGCCATGGCCAACAAAGGGGTAAGTCAAAATACTGTAGAAAGTCGAGAATAAGTGACAATTTGTATGTATTCATTGATACATACATCGCGCGAGTGTCCGATCGAGCAGATGAGTCAGATTGCTTTGGCAAAGGTACTTTCGTGGGCAGCTCTACCTCAACATCATCATCTTCAGACGTGAGAGAACTGAGTGGAGAGGATGGAGGAATAGGTAATGCCTCTGAGACCGTTGGCAACGAAGCATCCTCTAGAGCTGATGCTGGAGTATTTGAGGAATTGAAGAGAGGTGGGGGCGCCGGCACGGTTCCTGTGCCAGATCGTGGAAAACCAGTGTCAAGAGATGATGCTTGTGTGCGAGATGTTTTGATTGGCTTTGAGCCAAGAGACAAAAGAGGCTTCGTTTTTGAGATATATCGTGGCGAGATTGTGTTCGAGGCTACCGCTATAGTTGAAGAATTTTTTGATTCATAGAAAGACTTCTGTCGGCGTACGGCAAATGTAGGATGCGAAGATGCTGCACTCTGTTGCAAGGGTCGTTCGGATCGTGCCGCATGTTTCCTATGGTATGATCTATATCGGCGGCGTCTGGAAGGCACGCATATCAGACTTACGCAATGGGGCACAAAGCAGACTTGGATAACACCCGCTTAGTGTGCGCAAGAGGCGATGGCACTCGCAAGGTGCTGGGTGGCAGAGACGCACTAGCATAATCTTGTGTGAGAAAGGCTGAGATCGTGCGTGACAGAGTGAACATACCTCGCCGACGCAAACCCCATAACAGCGTGCATCCTCGCCACAAGATCCTTCGGCGGTGGTTTCTTCATGGAGCGAGCTAGCTCCGCATCTTCAGGATTCAATAGCATGATTTGTCTGGACGTCGAAAGGCTGAAGCGATGGACATTCGAAGTTTACTCGTCGAGCACAGCAGTCCTGCAATGAGCAAGACTGAGTGATGTCGGTCACCCGATACCACCTGCAATGAGCAAGTGAATACCTTCGTGGAAGGGGAGACGGATGTCGAGAGAGTCGCAGAAAGAGGAGGTCCGTCACGGAGTGCGTTGTGGAAATGGCCAGCCTGGCAATGCCCGAAGCAGCGAAAGTTTGCCAAGGGAAATTTCCCACGTCCCGGAAATATCCGGGTGAGGCGTATGAGTGTGTATGGCCGGTTATACACGACCTTATTCACCTTCATGACCTACGATGACTACATTTGTTGCAGGCTCTCGAACGAAGACTGCGTTAGACAATTATGCTCTGATGAGGGGAAGGCTTTGCACGTTGTTGACACATCATATTCGATCATGGACTTGCGGCGACCTAGTACGTCGGACTGACACGACGGGGTTTGTCCTGCTCGCAGTGAGTGAAATTGCGCCTCGTGTGTCTATTTAATCCGATCTGCCTCTCCCACATATTGATATGCCCTTTGGCAACGTACCACATCACTCTAGTGCCATATCAAAGGAAGATGAGTGAACAACGCTCTTGCAATCATGACAACAGGTTGGCATTCCCCGAGTTGCCTAGCATGCCAGACAGGAGCGACGCGCCTCGTTGCAGAGTGTTTCTCGACGGCAATGGTCCCCTGTGCCGCGTTCTCTTATCTACTGTTCACCAGCTTGACGATGACCAGACGGAAGAACATCCCTGCGTCATGCCTTGGTGCTATTCTATCCCCCTCACCCTCATGAACAAGGCTATGGCTTTCTTCGAGTCACTGCGGCACCCCGACGGCTCACCCATCGTCTATCCTACACACGAGAAGGATCTAGAGATGTCGCCGAGACACATGTGCGAATACACGTACATCTGGAGGCTGCGGCGTGCGTTTCTTAAGGCAATTTACGCGGCCAGTTGCAATGATCAGATGGGAAGTAACTGGCGATGGCCAAAGATCCACGGGTACCTGTATCGGGAGTACTCTGGTTACGGTCACGATCGCGCACAGCGAATGTTCTACCGTGAGGATGAGCAGGCTGTGGGCCAGGTTCCTTACACTGTGCCGGACGTGGCCCAAATGAGTTGAGTGTTTTGTTTTATCTGAGAATGTGGCTTGCTGATCGTACTTGGTCCTAGATTGGGCGGCGCTGCTCAACAGAGACATGAAACGAAGGAAATGGCGATCCTTTTTGTGGCGACATATCAGCCAAGGGTATGATTCGTTTGGAGAAGAAAATGTCAGGATGTGGTTCGCATGGCGCGAACGCAAGTACTCCATCAGCGGGGACCAATTTCTGTTCGATGATGATATCCCGCCTCGCCTCGCCTATCTAGCATCCGGAACACAGGAAGCAGAGGAGGGTAAGTCAGCTGAATCTGGAACGGACGTCAGCTGACCAGAAGGCATGGCGACAGTTGATCTTGTACAATCCGACGACGAAGGCTCCAGTTTGATCCATGTTGAAGCGGATAGAGAGCAGTCATTGTGATTAGGACAGGTCATCCCACTCGATCGAAAAGACAGATTTTTCAAGTTCCACCATCTCTGATCGTATGAGCGCTTCGTATTGTGGTCAGTTGGCAGTCGTGTGCTTTGTCTTGTGTTGTATGTTTATGAGTAGTCCCCACTGAGAAGTTTCGTATCATGATGTACAAAAGAACGTGGTTATTTGGTGTTCATATTAGTGATGTCGATGAACATTTGTCGTCTATAATGCTGCGTGGTTGAAGCCTTGCTGTGTATGGCGGTCAAAGTGTCGTTTTATTCATTCCGCACGACAATGGAGGTTCCCACGAAAACTAAGCTCCCCACGAGACTGCACAACTCCCGAACACACGAGAATGACATCACACACGAAAAACAAAACCGCACACACATGTTACATCTCGGTCAAGCGCACACGAGACTGACCAGTGTTGCGTATCATAAACTGTTTCGCAAAAAGATAATAAAAGTTGAATGTGGATCACTCTAGTCTCTACGCAAACGTTCTATTCTTGCTAACATATGTCCTGGACAGAGCTGCGCGCCTCTTCACTATGCTGTGCCACTGACACATCCATGGCTCGTCGCGCAAGGCGTCTCCGATCTCGAAGACAGCGGCGAGGCCACCCTCAATAAACTCAACACCCTCATCGTTACTCATCTTGTTTGTCCTCCTGCCCGCCCCGACTCCGCCCCGTCCCTGCCACAGGACGCGCTACCGGCTACTGGAAAATCACTAAGTACTGCACAACGCAAGCCCTCCGCATCGCCGGGTCCACCCCGGCGCGGCGCCCTGACCCTCGCCTCTAGCTACGGCACTGCAGACGCGCCTGCCGGACGCGGAGCGCGCGCTCTGTGTCTCGTTCACGTTCATGCCGTTGCCTTGCATGGCGGTGGGCCTGCAGTCCGCATGCTGGACGAGGGACACTTTGTGGACGCAGATCAAGAAGGAAAAGTGGGAGAGCGCGGTGATGGAGTGCTTTGAAGGCGCCTTTAAGAGGTGCAAATGCGGCACAAAGGAATTGGAGGAAAGGGGGGGACATGATCAGAATGGGGTGTCGGCCACGGTGTCGCCGTATCACGTTGGAAGCTTGTCGTTGATGATGAGCAGCCACAGCTCTGCCCCGATCGCATGTGCGCCGCTCCCAGCGACCTTTGTCTTCGCGAGGGTGTTGGCGGAGAGCAAAGGCTTGAAGAGCCAGAAAATCTACGTCAGGGAGCCCGGATCATTCATGAAGAACTCGTACGCCTGCGGCGCAAGGGGGCACGTGTCAGCCGGTGTGTGGGAACACGAGCTGTTGAAGCCAAACCAGCGGAGCACACCGAAGGAACCGCTGTATGTCGCTGGATATGACGATCAGATCTTTATTTGCGCCATAGAGCGCTGTCTTCGCATCCAGCTTGTCGTACATGCTCGCAAATATCTCGGGGAGGTGTGTCTGCTACGGCTGTGAGTATGGTGTGGTCACGGCAGCATCGAAGGGACAGGGGCACGTACACGGAACTCCTTGAGCGTCGACTGTTCGCTCGCTGTGAACGTCTGGGCCGGTGGGCTCCGGGACTGCTGACTCGACGTGCGTTCTCCTTTCCTTGCTGTCGCATTTCGTGTGGTCACGCTTGCGGGTGTAAATCGAAGATCCCCGCGTCAACTGTATGTATGCGGCCGATGGAATGTGACAAAGTCCATTTCTTCGTGTAGTATCTTACCGAAGAAGACAAGGCAGTCGAGCAGTTCGAAACCACGCGCCGCACGGCTGGCATCAACGTCACTCAAAACAAGGACGAGGAGCGTGCGTGGGCAAGAACACGGGCGCGAAGACGAGGGGGAGCCAGGCGAGGCGATGGGCGATGGCAACAACGAGGGCGACAACGAGGATAACAACGAGGAGTGATGGAGGGAAGAGTTCACAGGATAGGCAATGCAAATTGCTTCAGGGAAAACTGGCTGGACAACTTGCATGAACTAGAATAGCATCCCAGTTTAAGTTACCTCCTCATTAGCTTCTTTACAATTTATGAGAGTGAAGACAACATACCGCGCTGTAGGGCCCTCTGAGACATCTTCTCTGCCGCGTGAATTTTGACCCCAGACCTGCAAACCGTATGAAATGTCCTGTCTTTTCATCCCACTACCTACGTCTCCGAATTCACTGCTCTTTCACCTCTCTCCCCTACCTCTTCCCTCCTTCCAACAGTGCCAATGTAACCCTCGGCATCAATATCAAGGCTGTGGTTGTAGATCAGGGATGCGGCAGAAAAGACAACAAAAAACCTACAATTCTGCGCGAACAGATTGAATGAACCCACAATCGGGCGGATGACGTCCGAAGAAAAATCGAATCTTGCCCCGCAGCGCGTCGATGTGGAACGAGGTCGAGACTTTAAGACGGTACCAAGCGTATTTGGGGTTCATGATTGAGAGTAGGTCGTGATGTGTGGTGAGGGTGCGAGGAGCGCAAACGAAACGCGAAGTGTGAAAGGGTTTAAGGAGAAAGGCGAATGCGAATGGAGAGCGAGTATGGTGAGCGAATGAATGCAAGCGCAAACGGATGGTAGTTGAGGACGTCACGTACCCGACACATATCCCCAACGACGTTCTCGCACGTCGAACAATCGATGTGCACTTTCAAGGCAGCGCGTCGTTCTTCCATCCACCAAACTCGACAACAGCGTACGCGGTGGCTTCTGTGAGCGTGGCGAGATCCGTGTTCTGCGCCCCAATGAGCATGATATGCCTCAGTAGCCCAAAGCTGGTCGGTATGCGGACCTTATTAAAGTCGTATAGAATCCCTCGAGGCGACTGATGAGTTTGTTGGAGAAGGTGAGTCCAGGTATAAGCATAAGGCCACGCTTCTTCGACCAGAAGATTGAGGCAAAAAACCGGAGAAGATGTCCTCTGCTGCGGCAAAGGCGGCTCACCGCTCAGCGAATGTGAAGCGACGATGAGAGATCCAGCGCGATGCCCAGTCCATCTTCCTCTTGATGCAGAGGATGATCTCAGTAGCATCGCAATTCGTAGGTCCAGTCTCGTTGTGAATATTTTCCATCATTATGTGCAACGCGGTGAAGCAGCACGCTGCCTGATGGAGTCGCAAAGAACCACGGCTTAAAAGTAGTGGATCTCTGGAGGAAAATCGCTCTCAGAAAGCTGCTCGTTGGGAGGTTAGATGGGGACAACACATTTCTGGAGGAACATCGCTCTCAGAAGCCGCGCGACGCCATTGGGCTACGGCCGCTTGATGGCAGGGTGGGACGCAAAGGACGAGGGCCTACGAGCAACGCATTTCTGGAGGAACCTCGCTCTCAGAAAGCTGATTGCCGAGAGGATATACGAAGATGGCCTGGGAACATCACATTTCTGGAGGAAGGTCGCTCTCAGAAATGTCTCCCGACAGCCGCTAAACACGCGACGCCGTCTGACTACGGCCGCTTGATGTCGGGGGAATGACAACGCACTTCTGGAGGAAAATCGCTCTCAGAAAGCTGCTCGACAGGAGGATAGACGGTGGCGGAGTGAGAGCAACCCATTCCCGGAGGAGGGTCACTCTCAGAAATTTGTCGATAGAGCTAAGAGCTGGTAATATGACGACGTCCGTACAGACATTCGGCCAAAGAGTGACCGTGGGACCGAAATCGCTGACCGTGGGAGCGGAGCTCACATGACTTCAAGTTGCCCCACTCATAGTCCTCAGGCGGTCGTCGTTGGGCAGCATCGTGTTTCGCGGCTGTCTAGGCAGTTTCTGAGAGCGTTTTTCCTCCAGAATTTGTCTTGTGGCGTCCTTATCGGTTGAAAGCTTTATTCCTTCATCTTCAAGTCTCCCTTTCCTTCCAGTCATCCCGCGGTCGTCACTGGGCGGTACCGTGTTTTCCGCGGCTGTCTAGGCAGTTTCTGAGAGCGTTTTTCCTCCAGAAATAGTCTTGTGCCGCTCTTGTGCCACATCTGTTGAGACCTCTACTTTTCGTCTCCTTCACGTCGACGCACTCTCCTCCAGCAATTGTTCCGCTTCGATCTTTTCATCACAATGAAAGCCTCCGTCTCCCGAGACCAATACCCCTGGGTTGAAGTCACGAGGTCGCAGCAGTCGGCATGGGTAGTTGTCGCATTTCGCCCCTGCCCTACCATGAGTTCCACATCTTACATCTCCAGAAACGCATTCACCCCGCCAGCGGACGTGACCTTCGACGCTGATCCATCTCGTGCCGGACGCCTGAAACCGTACGATTGGGCAGTAGATCCAGCTCCTCATGACTCGCGTTTTCCCTGGAGGCCCTTCATCCCAGTTGATCCTGGATCCATCAGGGGTGACTCTTCGGAATGGATTTTTCCAGCCTCCGAAGCAAGTCATGACTTTTATTGCTTCCCTTCTCGGACCATTCGCCCAGGATTGGTCAAGGCACACAACCAGATCAGAGCTTTTATCATCCGTTGTACCAGTGCGTTGAGAGACATTCTTGACTGGGATGGCAACCGGCCTCTCGAGGTTAGTGTGTTGCAGGAAGGGATTGTCTATCCCTGGAAAACTGAAGAGGATGCACATATCACCTTTTGGCGATTACGTCGTCCCTTTCTCGACTGCTTTGGATTCATCAGCTTTCTTGTCTGGAGGATTGAGCAGGGGTTTGGGCCGAAAGTGAGTGCTTTACAGGGTTGAGGTTTCTGCTTATATCTCATGTCTTGCTTTCTAGTGGCGTGATCGTCCTAAGGCTCAGGCCTCTTTGTCATTTGCTTTCGACCAACTGGATAAGTTCATCTTGGGCGCTCGCATCCGTGGAGTCACCATCGTCACACAGGGCTATCCAACCTGGGGTCCCGAAATGAAGACGACTTGGGAGCTTCTCAAGCTCGCACGAATCAATATTGCATACTCTTGGAGCGCTCGACAAGCGGGAGAGGTCAGCGCATTCGGTGACCTCAGGCCCGATCGGTGGCGACTTAACGGGAAACCGTTCACGATTGTGTCCTACAAACCCCCGCCACAGACAACGTACCTGGCAATGCTGTGGGGTGACGATCGTGGCATCATCGGCTCCAAAAAAGACAGAAGATGGGAGGATTACTACTGTTCAGCCTCTTATCTATCCGCAGACGATTGCGTCAACGTGCGCGTGTTTTACATGGAGACACAGATCGGGCTGGATCAGGACGATAGTGACGCTGAAGATCGTGAGGGTGCA
>JBCAQO010000115.1:0-20476 GCA_039111635.1 Heterobasidion occidentale | reverse complement strand
GCAGCATTGAAGAGTCAAGATTCAACAATGCTTGAGTTGGGCCTACTTTGTGTGCTTGTGTTGTTTGTCAGGGCCTTGAATCCCCTCATTGCATGGGTACAGCTGGAGTTTCTAGCTCCAGTGCATGTCAGTCCCTTTGGCAAGGTGTAAAATGTCTGGCACTCTGTATAATCATCTTGAAGGCTCATTTCTACTTTGACCTCATGATTTCTTATAGTCTTATAAACATGGTGAAACACCCATCTTGCATCCTCCTTCCCTTTGTGCCATTGGGCTTCTCCCATTGTGTTCTTGAGGCTTCCTTACCACCTCTTTGGCTGTAATATTATACTCTCTCCTCTTGAATGTTTTGTGACATCTCTATGTACTCGTCTAGTTAAACATGTGAGATATCCAATGGAATTTGCTCACTCTTGTGCTTAGTTATCCCTTGCAAAAGCCCTTACCTTCTCAATGGAACTCATGGATGAGGTGTCAGGCCGCAGTTTGACTCTATGTACGGGTGCTAGGAGTGCATGTTGTCATCCTAGTGGTTGACCAACCCTGCATGCTCGAGAAATGTGTCCGGCAATGAGCACAAGAGGACCGCCGGCATGTGGAGAAGGAGCACAATTGCGAAGCCAAGTCCCTGGCCCTTCAGACTCTAATGTGGGTTGTGTCTGTGGCCTGCACAGCAAGCTACACATCCACACAGATCAGTGCATTGAGCAGTGTAACCTTGGCATGGAAATAGTGTATGAAGAATGTCCGGCCATGTGTTCTCTTGAGCAGATGAATCTACAGGAGGTGGGAGTGTATGCGGCCGCATAGGAGGGTGATGGCGAGGGCCAGAGTGCCATGTACAATGAGGTTGGGAGGGTGGAAGGCAGAGCAGGCTGTCGATGCATAAGCACCTGAGGACGCCACAAATCATGTTTGTGTGCATTTACAAATGTAGAAAGAAGAAGTGCCTTGCAGCATGCTGTCCTAAGCAGATGGATTGGTGGTCACTAGGAGTGTATGGGTCAACTTTTGGGAAGAGGGTGAGAGCAACAGCACCCTATACAATGGAGGCTAGAGGCAGTGCAGTGCAGGACCTTGTTGCATGAGCAGCCTAGAATTACTGGGCACGTATGTGTGTTTATAGACCTACAATAAAGACAGATGAGACAACAACTTTAATGAACAAAATATATGGTGCGGCACACAGGTAAGTTGTGGGTAGAAGATGGCATTGCCCAGAGGCCCTTGAGATATGAGAGCCACGTGAGTGGCCATGTGCTAGCTAATTCTGATAGCAACCCTATCTCATGCCTGGTGGCAATTATCGGGGCTCATTCACTTAGAACATTGTTTGCAGCTGCCCACAAATGCAAGGAAACCTCGAGACACATAGAGAGCATCCCCACAGGCATCCGTGGGTCATTTTGCGAGGTTTTCCAGACTGCGTTGAATGACAGGAGAGTGCAAGGTGGCAGAGGCAGCAGCATTATTTACAGTATATGGTCCCGGCGAAATGTGTAGACATCTATCTCAATATATCCAATCCTCACAAAGGTACCCCTGCACACATGCGAGATTCACCACCTTGTTATCAGTCAATGGCCCCCCCTAGGTGAGTAATCCTAACTCAGTGTTGAGTGCCGACTCAAGGATTGTGTTTCCCTCCATGACTTTCCTGATAACAGATTTGGTGTCCTTAAGGTCACTGGTGACCTCTCTTGTGTTCTGTATGGTTGCCTTGGGCCTGCAATACAATGTAGGCCAAAGAATCATGAAAGTGAGCTCGACAAAAGAGGATTGTGGAAGGTCACTGCGGGCAAGGTTAATGGCAACAAAAGAGCAGGTGACAAGTGTTACTTACTAGGTCTGCGTTCACACAAACTCAATGCCATGTAACATAGGGTTTGCTCAATCCCCTCGTGACTAGTATTTGTCGCCATCCCACCATGTTGCTTGTCAAATGTTCAAGCTAATTCTGTCTGCACAAGCATTTCCATGGTCAAAAAATGACCGCCCACAATGATTGTCTTGATTAGGGTGTAGACAGAATGCCAAGTTCCTGGCGGCATTATGCTGGGAAAGACAGTTGACATCAGGATCATTCCCGACCACATGAACATCAATAGAGCAAGTTACAGGTATTGTGCATCAGTCAACAGAACATTATATTCATCTGCATGGTCCAAGTAAGCAAACTCTCCATGGTCTAAGGACATCATCGACTGTTGAAATATGAGCCATTCTTCCCTTAACAGGCCCACTTCACATGGTGCATAGATGGTCCAGATGTTCACGCCATCATGTACCCCAACAAAAGTGGCTAGCCCTTTGGCATTGTGGTATAGGAACATTATGAACCCTCCCATAGTTAGCAGAATCCAGCTTAATGTTTGCCATGCATCATAGGTCATGTCTGGTGGCCCTGTGTAGCCATTGCCAGACATGTAGCCCATGTCCTTAGTCAACGTCCAGCTTAAATGGTCATCCAAGAGCGCACTAATATTGCAAGGTCTGAGGAATGAGATAAAATGTGCGTCAGAGACAACATACCTAATGAACCATAGTACTTCACCTGGTGAAAAGGCCGGCAAGTCAAGCAGATTCCCACAACATGCAGGGTCATCCACCTTGGCCACAAACTCAGCCAATGTTGTTTGCTGGCCCACCACCGGGAATCTGTCATCTGTCTCCTCTGAGGATGCAAATCAGAATGGATAACCGGTGCCTTCCTTAAAATGTATACCCCCTATTCAGATTCCTACTATTTTTGCCTTTTGCGCACATCTGGGATCGCCATAGAGTCTGTTAAACATTGATGTGTGATACCATTAGAGAAATTGATACCTTGCCATTTGACCTACTATGACAGCAAGCCACACAGCCTTTCAATACGGGCAAGTGAGAACCTGTCAGTCAGGGTTTTTTGGTAAGGATAGACCGCAACTAAGAGTCCCTTGTCTAGCGCATTGCAAATGGCTTGCAGACATTGGGCCACCTCCTCTTCATCATCGACTGTGCTGCCCCTCCTCAAGCCGCCATCAAATTAGACCCTCTCAGTGGGCAACTTCACATAGATAAGCATTAGGGTAACCCCATGCCCTGGGATTTTTTGCCATTTCCTTGACTGCTAGTTGATCATTGGTGTTCTGTGAATTCTCTTTGGAACAGTCACCTCAACTACATGATGTTGAGATTGTCTTACCCCACCGTTGCTAGCGCGTACAAAGGGTAGAATGGTCCTCATTCCATTCTACCATCGTACTATGGGGGTCCTTGCTAGCCACTCTACCCCCTCTCGACCCACTAACATCTTGTCTGATGCCCACCTGTTGTATTTTGTGGAACATTCAAGAGATACATTGCAAACACCAGGACCAAATAAGTCGTTCCCACAGTCAGGTCACCCTTGCCAATCACATTCTCTATGGAGTTACCTGTAATCTACTAAGTGATAGTTGGTACTATTGATCTTCACACAGGCGGTCAACTCTCACCACCATACTTCCTAAGTTTGAGGAAGGGCTCTGGCACACATAAGAAGGTTGGATTGTCTGATGATGGTTAAGTGAGAAGATGGAGAATTGTACCTTATCTGGATCCTCCACGCGCAATCCTGATATGTGTACATGGGGTGGGGAAATATACACAGGACTTCATGAGTACCCAAAGGACATGCATACTATTGGTCACTCACCTATGTTTACTCTGCAGCGCCTTGCTGGTGGTTGTGCATCCTTGTGTGGTGTCAAACTGCAATGAAATGCAGTGTGGTAAACTTGAACACATTGAGCCACCGTCATTTCAGGCATCAATTTCCTATTGGCAAGGGGAGGTACAATCCCCACAATGGATGCAACCTGTTGTACTGTCATGCCCACAGCTTCCTGCCAGTCAGTCCTCTGCCTGCGCACTCCATCACTTGCCATCTACCAGAATTTCTTATAGAAATGGAATATGTTGCAAGGGGTGTTGATGAGCATGCACCCACTCTGGGGTCCAAGGGAGGTATTCGGGAAACTTTGGGGAGAGACCAAACAGCTCTAGACGAGTACTGAAGACACCAACTCATACCAAACACGGTTGGCCCTTACCTAAACAACGGCAAGCCACCAAGAAACATTTGGCAGCACTTAGGTTAGTTTTCCCACACTTCATGTACTTACCATAACTGCACAGGAGTGTTACAATAGATGTTTACGAGATTGGAGCCAATAGCCCATTCAGCCAATGTGGTCTGTAATTTGGTCAGTCCTTATTGCTTATCATCCCGACTTCTACATGTTTGGTTGAACACAATCTCACACTATTGCTTGGCTATCCAAGTTGTATGTTTACTATTTCTTTCTTTTCATTGGTTCCCCAGCACCCAATTTGTGCTCCTTACACTCGGATAATGGATACCAAATGTTCAGGATTTTGTCATCTTTGATTGACTTTTACCTTATTGCCTTCAGAATCCATATGGACTTTTCCTCTGCCTTCTTATCTTTGCTACTTGCTAGGTCTTGGTGCCCATTCAGTACTTACTCTCATTTCTTGTTCGATATTTTACTTAGGGGCTCCATTTACTATAAAAAACTACATACAACTCTAGAATCAACCAGCTTTTGCACCCCACAGTTTAGAGCTCATTTGCACTCATCTCAACCATTGAAATTGTCTTCGTCAACTTCTAAAATTTGTCATCCTCATTGTTTGGCCTTGTTTGCATTTGTACTCATTTCTTTGCTCATACCTCTTGTCCTTCCTCATATATTGTCAGAGTCCTGTGTGGCTCTTGAAGCATATAGTTGTCGGTTGTGGCACCACCTTTCTTGTTACCAAACAAAGTCCTGATACAACCGACCAAACATTCAGTTAGTGTTTGGTGCAGTCCCAAACCCGTTTGGGTGCTATAATCTCACACTCCCATTGCTCCTCAGTGCGCTCTCACCTTCTTAAGTTGTTACTAACAATTCCTTGTGTATTAGATACTAGCTCCAGCACCCTGCTTTAGAGGTTGTTTTGGTGTTGTGCTCGGCACTTAGAGACACCTTTAGTGTATCAACGTATGGGTAAGCAATTGAGGGTAATGCTGGGAGAGCAAGCTATTAGCATTATTCATGTTAGAGGAAGAATAGGACTCACATTTCAAGTTACTGAGCCACTCTCCCATACTCCATCCTTGATGCACACACTCACACTTGTGGCCTCTTTAGACTGTCATATCCACACAGTCCCAATCTCGGCCAAGCAAACATCTAGGGCAGTCGGGGCCATTACCTGCAGCCAGCCCAGATAGTATGGATGTGACAATGTCCTGGCTATAAGCTTGCATGCAATTCACACGGGGCAGTATGAATATGAAGATGACAGTTCGACTGGCTGGGCAAACTCATAATAGCTTCAATAGAATCATAAAGGTCTTTGGGCAGATGGCCATCAGGGGCCACATTGGCCCATGGTGGACATGGACGAGTATCTGAAAGTGGTGAGGTGTCTATAACTAAGAAATATTATATTCTAGGGCCTCGTACTGTGCGCATCCCAGACCAGTTTTGTGGGAAGTTGAGGGACAGCCATATCGTGGAATGTCTGGATATGAGAGTCTCTCAGAGGATGGTTCACAAGCTTGTTGGTGATGAAGGCCATAAAGAGCCAAAATAATCCAAATGCAGTCTCTTACAGCATGCAATTGCCCTGTGGCATGAGCTCCAATTTGCCAATGTGCTCCTCACGTCGCACCCTCTTTGTCTTAGCTGGAGGGCAGGGCAATCCCCTATCAGTTATCATCCAGACTCATGCCAATTGAGTGGTGACCTTATGGATTGGAATGCTTTACCACCTGCCTTTGTGTCACTACTTCTATTGGTGGGCCTGCAGATGTCAACATCTGGTGCGTATTCAACCACCATTCCTACTGATTATCACCTGACCCTCTGTTGGATTACGACGAGACCACAAAGCTGGAATGCAAGGATGCACAGCAAATCCCTTCTGACGATTTAGCCTAGTATGCCTACTTTCAGCCCATGACAAGGTGAGTGCCCAGTGCTGCTACACATTGTTCCCAGGCACTTACAAATACCTCACGCCCTACAGAACTAAGATTTCCTGAGCTTTGTCTTTACCAAGAATGGCAGCAGTGTGGAGCGTATGCATGTCTCACAAGATAGTGGTATGCTCAATTTCATGCACACGTGCACCCACCCACGCCACCTGATCAATGACCTTGCGATCTAAGCTGGGATCTTTGTTGACTGCCAACACTGTCCAAGGGTGCTTCAAGGTTCATGTAGGTATCCCAGCACTGATTAAGAGGAAGAGGTTGTGCTTCACCACAGGCTGTGTCCTTGTAACAGCCAGTTGTACATATACAAGTAACATTATCACGATGTGCCCCCTCTATTCCACTAAAGACCCTGGGCCCATGCGATAGCATGAGACACCTGTGCCTGTAACTACGTAATAGAGATTTTGGCCGCTTGACTCTCTAGCGGCCCTGGATCCCCAGCATCATCCACCAATCCCAGCACCATTGGTTCCAAGATTGTGTTGAGGATACGCATGGTGCTCATCTGCTGAAACCCAAGTGGAATTGCATTATCCATAGCCCATTATAAGAAGAACAGCATGAGACAGTGATGAGCATTCACCCTCTCTGAGGTCCTAGGGAAGTATTTGGGAAGCTTTAGGAAGAGACCAAATAGCTCTAGATGAGTACCAAAGATGCCGACTTATACCGAACATGGTTGGTCCCTACCCAAACAACTGCAAGCCACCAAAGGACGTTCGGCAGCACTTAGGTCAGTTCACACACACATCATGTACTTACCATGACCGCACAGAAGTTGTTGAAGAAGCCTTATGATGTTCTATTATGGGATTAGGATCAGACAGCCCATTCGGCCGACATTATTGGTATCCAGCCAGTCCTTATCTCTTATCTTACTAACTTCCACATATTCAGTTAAACACAATCTTGCACCATTGCTTGGCCACACAAGTTGTATGTTCACTATTGCTTTCTATTCATTGGCTCTCCAGCACCTGTTCCTGCTACCTATGCTCAGACAACAGATACCCAATGTTTGGGATTGCATCATTGCTGATTGACTTTTATCTTATTGCCTTCAGAACACATATGGACATTTTACCTACCTTCTTATCTTTGCTGTTTGCTAGGTCTTGGCACCTGTTTGGTATTTACTCTCATTTCTCGTTTGATATTTTACTTAGGGGCTCTATTTACTATAAAAACCTACATACAACTCTGGAATAAACCAGCTTTCGCACCCCACAGTTCAGAGCTCATTCACATGCATCTTAACCATTGAAATTGTCTCCATTGACTCCCAAAAACTTGTTGTTTGGCCTCGCTCGTGTTTGTACTTGTCTCTTCGCTCATACCTCTTGTCCTCTCTCATATATTGTCAGAGTCCCGTGTGGCTCTTGAAGCGTGTAGATGTTGGTTGCGGCGCTACCTTTTTTGTTATCAAACAAATTCCCAAACCAACCAACCGAACGTTCAGTTGGTATTTGGCACAGTCCTGAAACTGTTCAGGCACTATAATCTCACACTCCCTATTGCTTCTCAGTGTACCCTTGCTTTATGTATTAGATACTAGCTCCAGCACCCTCTGTTCTAGAGGTTGTTTTGGTGTTGTGCTCAGCACTTAGAGATGCCTCTAGCGTATCAACAGGCCTGCTTGAAATGCAATCACAATGTGGTGAATGTCGCTGAGGGTACTCCAATCTACACACAGATCTGATCATATGTCACCACCAGATCATCAAGCTGAGTGGGAAGGGTGCAGGTCCCAAACTCAATGCCAAGCTCCGTGTACAATTCCATCAAGAACCTCTCTGCGATATACCCTGTTCCATATCTGCACATGGTCCATTTTGATAGAATGATGCACAATCACCATACCAGACTGTGAGGTATGTCTTCACAGCCTCAATAAAGCTGGGTGTGAGGGCATGAGTCTCCCAAGCGCAATGTGATTGTGGCGCACATACACTTGGCATAGGCATAGTTGACACTACCAACTGTGTTAACGGATCATTGTTCTGCATGGCATGTGTTATTATAACACAGTGGGATGAATATTTGGCCCACATACCGCGTCGTAGACATAAATAAGAAAGACTTGTGTGCTCTTCTCTAGTACTTTGGCTTGGAGCAAACTTGCCTTTGCATCACTAGTAGGGAGGCACTTCAACGAAGGTGAGCCTGGGTCCCTACACAAATTGGTCCAAGTTCCAGTTCACAGAAATTCATGGAATGGTGCATCCACCTGCTTTCAATGTCAGTGAGAATGTCAAAGGTGGAAATCAACATGCAAGATGAAATTAATGGCTTGAAGGATACGACCTGCGGAGCCCATGTGGTCTATCAGGATATGAATGAACCCGGCTGGGGCTAGGCTCTTATGAGGCAGGAACGGCCAAACCTCCATCATGGTCCCCTTGTGTCTATCCTGCAGTGCCAATACCACCCCCAAGACATACATGGCATTGTGCATCCATAGAGGACCATGATGACCTATGACATTAACAACTACTATTTAGCATGTTGGTGAACAGGCCTGAAAACACAAATCAACACCTACCTTGCATGCTGCCAAGGCGGTTACCTGACAAAAGTGGCATTAGTGGTAAGTTACAATGACCCTGGCTAGGTCACTACCTGGTGTCTGTGCATCTGCTGGCATCCCATATAATATGAGTGAATCATGAATAGATCATACATTAGGCTGATGCACACCAAGACCTTGAGTGTGAGGGTGGTTGATGGCATCGCTGGGTGCATTGCCATGCAAGCTGATGTCGGGATCAGATTGTCCTTGTGCTTCTAGCTCTGCAGATCATCATAAGCTCGTCATTCTAAGGAGTAGTATGCAAGCGTACCAATAATGTGCACATCGTCGTCAGACAGACCCTCTTTGCTGTCTGCCAGATCTATCACAGTGTGTCTCATTTGTTGGCTGGCATACAAGGGTACATTATGAGGGATAGGCCACTGTGTTTGAAGGACATACTGGCCCCCACGTTGAGGAGGATGGATCTCTACGTTATCCTCACCTCTCAAAGGCATTGTGAGATTGTGAGTGGAAAGGAAAGGTGATCAAGGAATAAGAAATGTGGGACGGTGGTGGTCTGTAGTGAAGCACTGGCACGAGTAACCTTCTGCAGGCCACTGATGTGTTGTGGATTTTTTAAGTGCCCTGTGGAATTTCATTTGTTGCACGAAGCCCAGAGAGTGGCCAGGGTGGTCCCATCCCATTTCATATTTACAATATCATTTCCCAATCACAGACATACAATCCTTGATGGGGTGCCCACTTGCACCCGTGTAAGATAACTAAGACAAATTAGATGTGGTTCCATCAGATGCTACGGTCAGGCAGGTGATCTGACTACATATCCTCAGTTGGCATCTTAACAAGGATTGATGAGAGACAGACCTTGGCTACAACACCTCTGCAACTAGTTCACCAGCAATCTCCAATGCTGTGACCCACAGATTTTGGCAATCCAGCATATTGCTGGATTGAAACGGCAAGCAAGTGTGGAGCTGAGTGTCTATCTTATCAACCTGCTTGAACAACATCAGACAATTTGGGGCTTCATAAGGAACATGAGATAGCCTTGTTGGAAACAATGCAGACGTTTATCATCCTTCCCAATCCTGAGGGTTATTTTCAAGCAGGTGGTTTATCAACTGAGGCTCCATTGTGTCAGCCCAGTCAATACCGTAACTGGCAGGGTCCTCCACATGCTCGTACGCTACCTAAGGGGGTCATTTGCACCGGCCATCCTGCAGCATGCTAAAAAAAAGATCTTGCAAGTGCCCTGACCGCAGGGCAAGGTCATTGAATGGGAGTTCCATGTGCTGGCCCATTCCAAAACATCCTGATTGATCACAGCCAAGAACAGGCGATGCAGCAACCAAATGTGGGTGGGATTTGTTGGCTGGAGGTCATGATGAGTCTTGAGGTCAAGGAACAAATTTCTCCATTTCTGACCAAGGCCATGGGTCACATCATATCAGAGACGCTTGATCTGAGTGTTGTGCACTGAGCTGCAACAGTTTGCACCACCATCAGCTCATAGCCATAAATGATACCAACATATGTACCATCCCCAAATATAGGACCCCCATTCTACCCCATGTTTCTCTTCCATTTTCTGGGTGACGAGGACATTCTCAGTCCCATGATCCCCTCGGACATGTGATGGCCATCCATATATGTCCACACTATCATGAAAGAGATCCAGCACTGTTTGCACACAGTTGTTGTTACTAACTTGAATGCCTATAACCAGCCAAGATTTGCCATCAATGAAGTAGTAAATCACCAACTTGTATTGGATGAGACCTACAGCAAGGTTTTCACATCAGTTTTACATGTCATTTAGCTATGTGACTTACCGTGTTGACCATCATGATGCCACAAGGAGTTTGCTCCCGCAACATTGTAGCCCTTACGGTAAATGGTGTAGTCCCCAAAGACTCCAGGGGCACTGTGGATACATAGATAGGAGGCAGTGATTCTTATGCAGGGAACATGGTGCCTGCGCGCCTAAAGCCAACCAGCAATCATGCGTCGGCCATACTTGGGGATTGTCTGCAGAAGGTCTGCCAAAAGAGTGTTTAAGTTTGTCTTCATTGTCATGAAGATTGGAGACCTATGGAGGCTGAGGGTCAAACCTCTGTTGGACTGTGCCCATTAGCAGAGGCTTCTTGGGGTAAAACAGGTGCTCTAGGCATAGATATACCCAGCTCTAACACTCTGCATTGTAGAGTGTGTGAGCTGCAATAGAAAATTGGGATGAGTCTTGTGGGGCCACAATAATTAAGAGCCTTGCAGAGTACAGTAGCATTGATATGGATGTGAGGGCGTCCACATCAACCAGCTGAGGCGCGAAATATGATGAGAGGGAGATTCCTATCTGATGCATCCAACAACTGATGACAAGCCTGGTCCAATGTGGCTACCACGGTTGCAACACTGTGTTGCATTGTTCCAAGCTTGTCCTGCTCAAACAAGTGGCTATGCTGACAGGTGGACATAATGGAGATGGTTGAAAATAGTTACAGATGAATACAGATGCTCACCTTTTTGGCAGCATTGAGGAATGCGAGGACCTAGTCACGCTGTAGCTGAAACTGGCCAGGGTCACCCAGCTGTGTGTGGAGTGCCTGGATGACCCATGCTGAGAGAGTCTTGGTATGCTGTTCACAAGTTGTTGAGGACTTGTGACATGGAGGTGTGTAGGTGAGCGACAAATATGTTTTTGCAGATTCCTGTCCAGGGTCTCATGTGCAGGCCTTGGATAACCCTGGATGATCACACACCTTAGACACAAGAAATTGTGCCCAGTCAATGGCTGCTATTGGCTGAGAGAGCACATCATATGATACACTTGAAACTGTCCTTACAAAATTGCCCATGCAACAATGAGGTGAGCAACATCCTACTCTTGGTCTGAGTATTGTCAATGCAGTTGTGGATAACATAGGTACCTCTGATTCAACCACACGCCTGTACTTTACTTGTTGCTCTCACAACTTCCCTAAGTCTAGGTACTCTGATTCAACCACACACCTGTACTATACTGGTTGCTCTCACAACTTCCCTAAGCCTATAATGGTTTGGTACAAACCCTTAATCTCTTCTTTCTTTATATCCATCAGCATCAAAGGGTGCCCCGCAACGTGTTTTATGACAATTACATCACCAGTCCACGCTGTTTTGTGACCACCGCAAGCCATGGCGTACACATTGGACTCAGCAGAGTGGGAGAGGCCAGATAGCACAGTGAACCGATCTAGGAGATCTTGACTAGGAATTAGCAGGACAATAGACGAGGCCCGCACGGGGGCTGGGAAGAACTGGGAGACCTCCACATTGACTCCCCAATTGTTTGGGAGCATACGCATGAGAATGGTAATAAGGGTGGATCAGTGCTGGTTGACAGGAAGACAAAGGGTGGTCAGGCTCTTGTTCCACAAAGTGAGAGACTATGAGAGATGGGAATATGTGAGTGATGAAGAACATGAGATACTCACATTGCCCATACTAACCACCATCAATGTTTGCCAGCAACTCAGTTGAGGTACATCTGCAGTTATGAATCTGGTATCAAGCTTGGACAAGGAGATACAGCTAATGATATTAGGATACTCACTCATATGCCACTTGCTTTGTGAAGCTGCAGCAGCAATAATGCTGCATGCATGGATGAGGTTATTTGTGGAGGGGGGGACGTGTCCTGAGCCAGAGGTTTGTGGGACTCGGGCACTATGGGAGGGCATGGTGGGAGGGCGCAGGTTAAGCTGTAGTATCTGTCTTGAGTTGATCATGTTCTTTGAAGCCCAAAGAATTTGAAATGGTGGTGTTGTCCATAGTCCCGTATTCAGGCCCGAGTATCATCACTAAAGTACTAAAATGACACCCTTTAGCTCCTTGGACCCAATCACCTCAGCTGAGCATTTCAGGCCTGGCCAAGAATACATATTGCTCATGTCATGGCCAGTTGGATGCTTGGCTTACTCAATCCAATGGAGAGGGACAATTGCACATTCCCAGCATGGGGACATGCCACCCAAGAGGCCATTGCATATCTTATATATACATGACCGTACTAGTACCGTACTACAAGTCAAAATTTTGTGAGCACCATGGGAGGGATTGGAAGTATCCATCATATTGAATTGTATCCAGTAGCCGCAATGAAATGCATATGCATCCAGACATTGAAGGTGAATTGGCTATTGGTCTTATAGATGTTGCCCTCCATGAGGTCCTTTATCGCCGGTGTGAGGGTAATGTTGGCCTAGTGGGTGCACGTGTGTACATAAAAGGGAGCGGAGTTCTAGACCACAAATCAAGGTATCAGAGGGTATAAATAGACTAGTTGTGCGCCAAAGTGCAGTACCTCGTTGGCCCACATGCTGTGAGTATCATAGAAACAAAGCTGAAATGAACATGATTTGTCAGTGTGGAGCAAAGCCAAGATATATGATAAGCACCTCAATCTCCCAATGTTCGTCAAGGGGAATCATGCCAGACATGGTGATGGCGCGCATGAACATTTGTGCATAGAGGAGAGTGTCACTTATGCCGCTAGCAACCTCTTCCGCCAATATAAGGGCATCTGATAGAATGTCAGGGTGGCTGGGATGTCCAGACCCCTTGAGATAATGCAGCAGACACATTTCAAACTTGGCCGTGAACTGGTGGTTCTCTTCATTGTCATAGGCCTCTTCAATGAATGTGGTGAAATGGTCAAGGACTTGTTTGACATCCTCCATGTGATGATGATATAGAGCGATTATGATGGTGAAGGCTGCATTGGGGAACATGGGCAGTGCCTCGTCAAATGTCTGGGATTCGTGAGTGACGGTGGGCACAAAGGAGTTAGTGAGTAGAGGAGCTTACATGTGCCAGTGTCAGAGATTTTGTTTGCAACAGGCTGAGGTTGAATCCCGCCTTTAGTACTTTGAAAAGGAGGAGGGTCCATGGGGTGGCATTTCCAAAAACAGCTTTGGCAACAAAGGCTTGAGTCCCTTCACCGTGAACAGTAGGTGTATGACTCAATTTGATACTGGCAGGCTAAAGAGGATATATTATGTGCACTGTAAAAGAACGAGGGATAGAACAAGATACCTAAGATACAATGTTGCTATGCTTATTGATCATCCACTGCCACAAGGTATCAGTGTGTGATTTAGAAAGAGTGTCTGTGTACCTGAATTTGAGCCATGGGTGGAGTTTCTCCTTTGCCACACCTGCGTTGAGGGCATAAATAACATGAGAAGGAGGTGACAAGCCTGCAAGACCCTTGGCCAAGAGGAGGGGGACAAAAGGCGACAATAGGAGTGAGGCGCTATAGTGCATTGTGGTTAGGCCAATGAGAGTGCCAACCGCACGAAAATGAAGCAGCCTTGATGGCGATGCAACGTTTATGACAATGAGTGCCTAAAAATTGCCGCAGTTATACCAGAACAAGAACATGCTTGGGAGGACATGAGTCAGGGCCTCCTGGAACACAGTCTGCTCAACACCAGGGCCAGATGCCATTCAAGCCATGCCATCCTGACTATGATGGTAAGGATGAGATGAGGTCAGATCCCCCTGTTCATACTTGCAGCAGACTTACACCATAAATATACGTGTTTTGTAAAGGAATGACTTGAGGGAGACACCTTTCCTTCTGGTGCACAGAAGGGTGTGCGTTCCTTGGCCAGTGTATGCAGGTGAACAAGTAGCTGCATGAGGCACTGTGCCACGGCAAGCATTATATCCCCTTCAATATGGATGATGGAGTCAATGGGATTGGGCCCAATCTCAGTTTGGATGATACTCTTGACCTCCCAGCACCAAGTTGCCACTTGCTCCTGATCTGAAATATCAATGCAGGAGATGAGGGAGAAGGAGCAGGTTTATTGTCATTGGGAGGAGTGAAGTAGGCACGGGGGATGTAGGGACAGCTTGGGGAACTGGCTGTGTGATGCTCTTACTAGGATGGGGCTGGCTCAATGAACCTGCATAAGAGTCATCTAACATGGATAGTGGCGTGGCAAGTTATTGGAGAGCCCTTTATTGGGCATGTGTAGTGGTAATAACACTGAGAAGGCACTAGAAGAAGACACAATGGATGTGCTGTGAGCATTGTGTAAACAAGCTATGAGACATGGGTTGGCATCAATCTTACCGTTCCAAATGTGGTGTTAGTATGAAGTGTTTTGTGAGCGATGATAAAGACGTACCAAAGAGCTCAGGGATTGTTGATGCACAGCCAATTGAAGAGACGTGGTATCACCCTGGTGAGAGGCCTTAGTATGAGCCAGTGAAGTGATAAAGGGTACTCATCAAGGGAGGAATGCTATGCATATCTGGCATAGGTTTGGCAGGCAATAGCTCATTGGTGCAAGATGCAAAGAGTATGTCACTCGAGGTTGATGCAGCCTAGATCAAAGGGGTCAGCAGGAGAGAAGATGCAGAAGTATATGAAATTAAGTAACCTGGATGGGTTGATGTGGCATGGGACAGTGACCCTCGATGCATGTATTCTGAGGGGCAGTGGCACCGGCAGTGGCTATCCATGACAATCTAGCAAGTGCACACTGATCAAAGCAGGCATGAACCTCTAGCTGGCTTGTGAAAGGAACCTCGCAGACATCGACGCCAAGCGCAGATAAGGGCCCCTGTAGGTCTCTGTACTGAGACACTTCAGGGCAGTGAGCTTGTATAAGCAAAGGAGATCAGGACACATACCTATCCATATGCATGACTGTGTACCAACTCCCAAGGCTAGGCTGAGCTTAACAAACCAGTGCTTCAGGTGTGCCATTGTGAAATCCTCTGGTCTAACACCGGTGTGCATGGTCAGCTTGTGCTGCATAGCCTTGCACCCAAGCTTAATGAGGGACCAAGGCAATGAGGTATAGGGCATAGCATGGATGTGGAGTCCTGATGCATCCATAGTGCAGGACATTGTGATCTGCTGAGAACTCAGATGAGTGTGGACAGCAATGTTGATATTGCACCACAAAACACCACCCCCACGGAAGTGAATGAGAAAGTGGAGCATGCTGAGGGCAAAATGTGTGAACTAAGACAAGAGGTGTTCTGGAGCGAACAGAATGTGTCCTTCTCAGAGCTAATAGGATATGAAATCTTGTTGTAGGTTGTGAAGCAGTCCACCTACCAAGTGTGGATAGATCATAACGTGGAGTTGAATGGGAGGTCAGAAATTGCCTCAGCCATGCAGATTTTGAATGATCGCCACAGTTTGACAGTTGGCAGTAGTGCCGTTTACAACAGGAGGCACACCCTGGAATTGAGATATGGGTGGTGCGGTGAGCTGCAAGGGTCTAAGGGGATGTTCAGTGTATGTTGGCAGAGGGCACACGGCAGGGGTGGTGGTTGTGTCCGCAGCATGGCCAATCATTTAGGTTGAGTGAGATCATGCAGTGAGTGTCAGGGCTGACACCACAGTAGCTGCCATGCTTTCCAATGGCGGGTGTGCAAGGTTGGGTATGGCAGAAGAAGAGGCACTGTTGTGTTCCATTAAATGGTATGTGCAGGGTAATTGAAACAAGCAAAAACAAATACCTAAGGAGGTGCCTACTGTGGTAAAGCCAGCCTTGTCCACAAAAACACATTGGCTTTGGATTGTCTATGGGGTCTGCAACTAGAGGTCAAGCAAGGAAGTGAGCGAGGAATGAACGAGGGAAGTGGGAATGTACACAAACAGAATGGAACCCTCTGCAGGACATGGATGCGCATCTGGCCGATGCATCTCTAGGTGAGGATGGTCTGGATCAGTATCATACAATATCTGTGAGTCCACCATGGGTGCCCATAAGCACATGGTTCAGTTGGTTGACGTGGACACTGGGTCGGTGGGGAACATTGGGTTAATGTCATGTGAATACAGTGTTGAGAGCTATGTATGATATGGTATGGGTCTTTATGAGAAGGCAGCATGCTGTCTTCAATGAGAAATGTGTGCAGCCACATGTATTGGTGCAGTTGTAGCAAGGATATAAGTGGGAGGTCACAGTAGCTATGACTAAAAATGTGAAGGAAACAAGGACATTTTTATACTCCTAAATAACCTGAGGGAACTCACATAGGAGGGCTTGTATGAGTTTCTGGGTAAATAGACAATGCGAAGCCTAGGGATTTTTAAATGTTGTAGAGGTGATTGGAGACTAGGTGAAGAGCCAGGTCTAGAAGCGTTAAGTGCAGATAGGTAGATCATCTCCCAATTGATGTGTAGCGTAGAAATAGGTTGCTGGGCAATGTGTGAGATTGGGCATAGTACTGGAAGCATGGTAGGAAACTGGCTACAGGGTGGTCAGTGTTATGTTGATATTGGCAGTGAGATTGAGTGGGACAGCAGAGAGGTTGTTGCTGATGTGGTGCAGGATGTTCCAAGATTGTGCTATATGGTGCACTGTATGAATTGAAATCAGGAGGAACCCTCTATACTGCCTCTGTCAGACTTGTTTCAGGCACGCCAATGCAAGGAACAGAGAATTTGAGATGAAACAAGAGATCTGCAATTGATCTAGATTGACACTGGGAATTGTCAATGATTGAGGAGGAGGACCAATTGCTTTAAAATTTTGGAGTGAGGAAGTGAGATGAGGAAGGGTCTGGGACTATTCTGGTAGAATCAGGATGTCGTTTAGAAAAAAAAAGTACCCAGGAAGATGTGTAAAAATCTGAGATGGAAACCCAATGTTTGGTGTCACAATTGTTAACAATTATTGACTTGTGCTAGGCACAAGATCTTGGTGAGATTGTCAACAATTGTTGACATTTGTTGGCAATGGTCGACATGTGTTGGCTTATCTCATGTCAGGTCTGATTGCTGACAATTGTTGACATTTGCGGGCAATAGCCGACAAAACCATATCTAGCAGAATATTGACAATTGCATTTTTTGTATGGAATCGCTTGAATATTGTCCAAGAAAGCCTTTATATCCTAGAAATAAGTGTCAAAATTTGTCAACTTTGCTTGTCCATAACTGTACTATCCTGGACCACAGTTAAACAGGGTTTAGGCATTTTAGCTGCATAGCTCCCAACCTCTCTAACCACTATTAAATTCATGTACATACCTGACCAAGTGTCTTAGTTTCACTATGTTGATTTTTCTGTAATTATTGAAGGAGAGGAAAAAGTGTTAGGCAATGACCAAGGAAGGAGACTCGAAAAACAGCGTAGACCCCAGAGTTGAACTATTACTCCAAGCACTCAGTCACACTCAGTCACGTGTGCCGATTAAAAGTCTGACGGCTTGCAGCTCACACAAAGTGGGCTCAGTCCTCAACATAAATTTATTCACAAACAACAATACATGACTATGTAACTACTGTAGTCAACAAGATGTAGACAAGATGTGGACAAGATGTGTATCAAGAAGATGTGTATTAAGAAAGAAAATAGATCATATACCGGACAGAGGTACTTTGAGGGGAATGCTATCAAAGTAGTGCTGTATCACATGGCTCAGACGCGCTGTGGTTTGTAGAAGGAGACAAAGATAGGGATGGGTCCGCTGTGAGCCAAGAAGGGGTCAATGAGAAAGGTGAGGGAGAGACCGGCAAAAAAAGCCTAGAGTCAATGTGTTGCACTGGAACTGATGTATGTTAGTAGATGAGCCTGCTGCCACAAACCCTGTGCATCTGTGACCATACCAGTTGATGGTGGATGAGAGGATACTGTACTATGGGGGAATGGAAGGAGGAGATATTGCCCCGGGACTGTTGTGGTCTGCCTCAGACAGGTGTGAGCACAACAATAGACCATCAGCTTTGAGTTGGCGCTACTGAGGTGGAGGTTCCTCATTGCCGTCATTGGGCTTGCTTCAAGAGGCAGTGTTGGTCACTTGTTAACAGATTGTTTGCAACCCCAAGAGCATATGGTGAAAATTCCAGTGAATTGAGTGTTTGTCAAGAGATGGGGTTGGGTATCAAGGTAGGTTTTGATGCGCCCAAGGATAACAGCTTTTGTACTATCTTTGGAGATTCCTAGGATGGAGGCAATATCCTGCAGCTCACTCTTTAACTTTGCTTTTAGTCCCCCGCTGAAAGAAGACGTGCCTAATGCATGCTGGGTCTGACGCTGCCACTCCGCTGATACGCTAGAGGTGGCTCTAAGTGCTGAGCACAACACTAAAACAACCTCTAATGCAGGGGTGCTGGAGCTAGTATCTAATACACAAGGAATTGTTAGTGATGACTTTAGAAATTGAAGGCGTACTGAGAAGCAACGGGGAGTGTGAGATTATAGCGCCCGAACGGTTTCGGGACTGCACCGAACACCGACCGAACGTTCGGTCGGTTGTGTCGGGGATTCGGTCGGTAACGAGAAGGTAGTGTCGCGACCGACAACTACGTGCTTCAAGAGCCACACGGGACTCTGACAATATACGAGGGAGGACGGGGGTTACGAGCGAAGAGACGAGTACGAACGCGAATGAGGCCGAACGACGAGGATGACAAGTTTTCGGAAGTTGACGAAGACGATTTCGATGGTTGCGACGAGTGCGGATGAGCTCTGAACTGTGGGGTGCGAAAGCTGGTTTATTCCAGAGTTGTATGTAGGTTTTATAGTAAACAGAGCCCCTAAGTAAGATATTGAACAAGAAATGAGAGTAGATGTCGACTGGGCGCCAAGCCCTAGCGAACAGAGAAGATAAGAAGGTAGGTGAGATGTCCATATGGGTTCCGAAGGTGATAAGGTAAAAGTTAATCAGCGATGGCGAAATCCCGACCGTTCGGGATCCGTCGCCCGAGCGTTAGGTAGCAGGAACAGGCGTTGAAGAACCAATGAAAATAGGAAGGAAGTAACGTACGACCAGGGTGGCCAAGTAATGGTGCAAGATCACATTTGACCGACCATGTGGAAGTCGGGAAGATAAGCGATAAGGAGCGACCGACTCACGGAGCACATCGGCCGACCCGGAATACTGGCTCCGATCTCGTAAACACCTATTGTAACACTCCTGTGCGGTTACGGTAAGTATGTGAAGTGTAAGCGAACTGACCCAAGTGCTGCGAACGTCCTTCGGTGGTTGCGGTCGGTCGGGTAGGGACCGACCGTGTTCGGTGCGAGTCGGCGTCTTCGGTATTTGTCTAGCGCTGTTCGGTATCTCCCCAAAGCTTCCCAAATACCTCCCTCGGACCCTAGCGCGGGTGCATGCTCATCATCTCCTCCCTACTGAAATCCTGACTGTCCTCAGTCAGTGTTTGGTGGCTATGAGTTGGAGCGGAAAAAGTGGCGTGGAAAATGGAGTGGAGGCGTGGATGTGGGAAAGAGTCGGCAACAAGCGATGGCGTGAAAGAATAGCTGTGGCGTGGAAAATGGAGCGGAGGCGTGGGAGATGTGGCTGTGGTGAATAATCGGCAAAAATATATCGTAGAAAGGACCGGGTCGGCGTGCAAGAGAGACCGGGGCTGAGTCGGCAAAGTCCTGTGGTGTGGCAACTGATTAGGTGAGGAAGTGTGGCTGAGACCTAGAGTGCCCAAACTGGACGCTGGTGTGAGAGCGTGTCGGCAAAGAGCGGTGGCGCGTATCGCGGTCTGTGCCGAGCGCAGTGGCACGGGGCTTTGTCAGGTGACCATCATCACCTGCGATCGTTGATTCTCCAGCGACAAAGTCACTCTTCTCCACCTCCTCTGCCGCTTCATCTCCTCGTCCGATCCCTTTCGGCCTTCCATCATGTCCTCCTTCATTTCTGTCCTCAAAACCAAGCTCGGGGAGTACATGCTCTCCCTTCCCGACGGCGCCGCGAGTACGAGGATTACGAGGCCTGGGCGCAGGGTTCGCCAAACGAGTGGTAAGTCGGCCTTTTTCGTTTGTTGCTGCTGGCTGCTGACGTCTTTTCAGGCTGTTTTCGACCGTTCGGCGCGTGGGCAAGACGTGCCCGAACTCGCCGCCTGGATCGCCGAGGCCGAGCGTGGCCTCGATCATATGGCCACG
>JBCAQO010000114.1:0-27905 GCA_039111635.1 Heterobasidion occidentale | reverse complement strand
AAGGGGCTCGAAGATGGGGCTCCGAGGAAACGACGGGCAACGTGGAAGACAATACATAACGTAACGAATATTTGTACTGTCTATTCACCATTCCTAATGGGGCAGTAGTCGACTCGAGTCTCACTGAATTATTCCCTAGGCAATCATTCTCATCTGATGCCTCCTTTTTGGATCTATTAGGAGCGCCTTTCTTTGGTCGGCCCGTTCCTATCTAATTCTCGCACCACCAGTTTGCCGCTCATGATCCACACGATGATGCGGTATAAGACTTCGCACGATGGCAGTGCGCGCCACGCAGATCACAGTACATAAGACAGACGATATTGCAAGTTGCCTACAAAGCACCAACCCATCGCCAACTTGATGTCTACTGAAGAAAATGTCCCAGTCCGTAGCAAGCGCCTCTGACCGACTTTCAGTACTAAGCGAGCCAGGCAATGTGCAGCATATTATTGTCTCTCATTCTCATTGCCCGAATCTAGTCAGAGATTAATCAATAAATGAATCTCACTTTTAGACGCTTCAATCGCCCTTTCCATATCTGCCAACCCGGGGGCGCCGAACGTGGCGTACTGAACACACTCCTTCCCTAATTTCGGTTCGGCTCAGACTGGCTATGTTTCTTTCTCGCCACACAGAACCTCTGCTAGACGATGCCAAACCGAAGCACATCACGTACTCATCAGGTGCCCCCAACAGAGGCGATGTCGTTTCGCCGAAGGTTTTATTATACGTACACTGCGTTTCTTGTCACTCTTGCTGTTGGACTAGAAGTCATGCTTCATGAATCGAAGAAATATAATGGCATGTTCTCTCGCAAATGCTCCTACGCATATGGTTCGCTACTAATGTCGCAATCATGAGATAGGATTAAAACTATCGCGATTGGGGTATACTTGGGAATGAGGACTTTCAGGTCCTGAGTCAGTTACTGCATATAACGCGCGTGCGTCATGCTTAAACACAATCGGCATACAAGTCACTACTTAAAGCTCTTGATAGGACGGCTGTCCCACCGCAGTCGCTATGATTGTGACAGGATTGGGGATGTGGGTGGATGCCGAAATCAAACGATTGCAGGTGCGTTCACTCCATGTCTAATTGATCTCGATTGACAACCGGCGTATAATTTGCAGCCCTACGTGGATTGCGTCCACGGCGGCTCACCGGCGGCAAAAAAGAGCCTCCTGTTGGATTACACTCGTGTACAGTGCGTTTCAGCTCTAAAGATGCATGGTTTCCATTGAACGGAAGTCACGTGGTGACAGGCGATATCATCGGGAAAACTGGCAGCGAAATGACATTCTTATATAAAGTAATATAAGCTATGTAATAACCATAATATATCCAATACTTTTACATCGTACGGGCAAGCCATACATGAGGCGGCACGGTTGGTAGATACCACAACATCCCTCAGGCTTCCCGAACTTCACAAAGAATATCAGATATGGGATTAGAAGGTGAAGATGAGCAGGAATGCAACACCGATGACCTCTGGTAAGCAAAAGATTAAAGATAATGAAGTGACATATCAATCATACTTCTGGGTACACAGCACAAGTATCTAGTCAAGTAATGCCCGGTGATGTTGGTGAAACTCTCCATCAACAACAGGTTGACAGCAAATGTCAAGAAATGGAGGAAATATAGCCATGGTTCAAGGTTGATGCACATGCATCGGAGGGACAGCCCTCAAGACAGCCAACAAGAATGTTATGTGATTCAAAGTAGTACCAATCATTGTAATAGACGGCGGGATTTGCGAAGGCTATTATCTTTGTCAGACTGATGTTCTCGGCCAACACATGCAAGAATTTTAGATAAGATCAACCTACATCAGGGAGAAGGGTTTCGTAAAGGTCAATAAGAAAGCCGAATTGTCAGCAATAGAGCCTACCTTTATAATTAACGATGGAGTTGCCGGTGCCGACAATCCTTGCCAGACTGACGTTCACGGCCAACACATGCGAGAGTGACAATGTTCGTCCAGACTTGATCGCGCAACATCAGCGCGATACTGAGTCTGAATGTGAGTAAAAATGAATCAGAAGCAAAATGATTGCGAAATGCAGTAAGAAAGCCGCACGATTGACTGCGATTATCAAGACCTGGACATATGATGGAGTCCGGTCAGGCTTGACACATTAATTGTTCAAATGATTAAGAAATAGCAACGTCTAGCGAGGATATCTACTATTGTAACTAATTATGATGATTGCAGAAGCTACTATCATTGGAAGGAAAGATATAGTCCCTTCTGCACACAAGATGAAGCGACAGATGATAGGCATTGATACCGTGAAAAGCATATTATACTGCCCGACGTCTAGTACGTTCCTCAACGGTAGGCTCCCTTGAGATAGGATCCTTCCTCGCCTCAGCCGCTTTTCTCTGAGCCCTTCTTTCTCTGATCTTGGCCAGCGCACTGTTGGTTGATGCTGCGGGGTGAGCTGAAGAAAAACTGGGAAAAATCTGACTTCAAAGAATGTCAGAAAGGGTCGAAGATACTTTGAGATACGTACCAGTTCCACCATAATAATAGCGCGTCAACTTCCTCCTTTTCCTCCACATCCTCAAACAATTCCAATACACTATTGAAGAAACGCTCTGAGTCGGTGACAGTATCTGTTCGAGAAAATACAGCTGACGACGAGAGGGAAAATCGAGCCTAGAAAGGGGAATCAGAAGCAACATGCGAAGGGGTCTCTTAACAGCTACCTGCGTGGCAATGTAAGCGATCGATGCCGGTGTGACGCATTTCATACCGTGAATCCGCGCGTTCCCAGACCTTGTGGCCCTCGCATCCTTTTCCACTGAACTTGGAGATGTAAACACGTGCTTATAGGCCTATGAACATCAGCATGCGAGTTCGTCGAAAGTACCAGATAGAAACATACTGGGACGAGCAGCTGGCTCTTGAAAAGCCCCTTCCATGGGTCATCAGAATCGTACCGATAACCAGCATATAGAAAAATGGGCCACTGGTCTCCTGGAATAAGCATTTCACCGTCTCGCAATTTCCGTTTGATACTGTTCGAGTGAGATGAACGGGAAAAAATGAGATTATTTGATCTTACTCAGGATTCGACCAATCCAATCCTGCAGGGCAAAGCAGCGCTCCTGTCTGTTCATGGCGAAAGCCCCGATCTGATTTCATGTTACGGGAGAGTGGCGGAATAAGGGATTGGCCTCGAGGAGTGATCCAATCGAGGATAGGGCCTTTCATACTCTTTGTATCGTCCGATCTAGCGCTAGACACCCCTTTTTGAATCTGCCCTACCGTTAAATAGCCACACTCAAGGTGATGCGGTCACACTTACTAGTTCCCCTATGTGCATGATCTCCTCGTCAGAGCCTTCCTGTAGGCGCTCTTCAAGATGGGGGACCATCCGAAGTAATTCTTCATAAACCTTGTACTCCCGCCTCTGCCTATCAAACAATGAAACACGCAGTGCATGACAAGAATGATTGATTCAGCGAGTTGGCCTTAGATAGGAACGGCTCACTCATATGTCAAGGACTCAGGCTCCTCAGCCAGCTCTCCCATTCTAAGAAGACCACGTGTGATTATAGACTGGACGTTGCAAAGAGCGTGTACAGTCCGTCCAAAATGACGACCGTGATGAACAAGCGGATCTGTGAGACACCTTGCGGAGGGTCAGAGGTCGCCCAGGCAGGCGAGGCAAAGTAGTGCTTACGGCCTTTTCCTGGGGCCTAGTTGAAGAGCACTAGGCTGACGTTTATCACCAAGAGAGTGGTCCTCAGGCATGGAAGTAAGAACGGTGCGTCGATGAGAAAACGGGCGTGGGACCTGGTATCGCGTCCAAAGTTTTTAACGAGCGAGCAAGCGAACGAGTCATAAACTATGGTGAGTCAGAAAGTCAGTGGGAGTCAGAGCGAGTCACCTCGGGTAGGAGGAGGAAGGTCGGGCTTCGGGTATCCAAGCCAATTCGAAGCGACCCTCAAGGGTATTTAGGACATTGACCTGCTCAAGGCCATCTCATCCTGCACTGCCTAGCCATGTCGTCCCAACCTTTAACTCGCGAATCACTGGTCATCTCCATCCCTTCTCGTCATCGCCGATACCTGGACAAGGTTCGGGGATCTGACAACGCGGTTTTTCAGTACGACATTCAAACAGGGGAGATGATTCCATGGAAGTGGTGGGTCTTGTCACCTCAAAAATTTGAAATGTCTGACGCACAATGCAGGCCCGTAAGCTTAAGGGAGGGGGACCGTGTCGTGCCTTCGTCTCTGAGGAAACACCGCCTGACGAATAGATTTCTCGGGCCGTGTTGTTTGTGCCCCTTGCTCGAGAGAAACGGACCACCGGTGTTCACGGAGGCAGCTATGTATCTTGCAACGTCGGGTCCTTTCCATGGTCAATACATTGCTCGATGCGCACATGGAGTGTGTGGATATATAGGTCAGTCCCCATCCAATGAGCGTGAATACACACGACTTACCAATCTCACAAGTTCGCCTCGAGCATGCCTACCAACGTATTGGTTGTCCAGTGCATATGTACGCGCCTCGTGGTGAGCACCTCGAGATCAATCTCTAGGTCTAGAATTGACTCCCACGCAGAGGCAACCGAAGCGCGCCCACGACCAGTGCTACACTTTAGCGAAGCAGGATATGTCCCCCTGAACCCCTTTCCAATGCCTCTGAAACGCACTCACGCACAAATCGGTGAGTGTCAGTACCTGTTTGACATTCAGGTGTAACTCACTCACCATTTCAGATGTAACCTCGAACGAAAACCCACTTCTCCGCCTTGTGCAAAGGCGCCGTGTCTCTACTCAATATCGACCAAACCCGTTGTATGACCTCCTTCGACAGATGGACACGAACATTTATCCAGGTGTTTCCGAAGAGGCCTTTTCCAAATTCTTTGTGAAGTGCTCCTGTCGATTGATCACGACCCGTCGGGCCTTCGCTCACCACGAATGCCCGTTGGAAGTAATTGATCTCACCACAGATTCAGATAATCAAGGGGGAGATACCGATGAGGAGCAAGCTACAGAACTCTAGAAAATTAGTACCAAAGCGTTGACACCATAGGATTCATATACAGCCATTACAGTCAGCATAGAATTAATGTACAGCCATTAGACTCAACACCATAGGATTGATACGTAGCCACTCATTTCAATATGAACCGGCTCATATGCATGAAGATCAAGTTGTGGGAATGGTAAAAGTGCGTATTAAGGGAAGAACCAAAGACTCAATGGTCAGCAAGTCTGCGAGACAGAACAGTAGTGGCCATGTTCTACAGACTCGACAGCATATGACTTTGAGTCTGCACATTACGCTACGTACTCACCTTCCCGAGAGCTGTTGCCATTCATCAGAAAGTTTGAGGAGTTCTGCCTTCAGCATCTCACGCATGGTGGGAACGACGCCCGCCTCCCATTCTATTTCTGCCCCTGATGCATGCCCCTTCTTCAATGTCTTGCATGATGGCCCAAGGGCAATAGATCAGGATTCGTGATAGCAAGCATCGTGAAGACTTACCGATGTCGGTCTCATGAACATATCCGGGTTTTTCATGAAAAGATAGTTGAAGTGGAGAAGGTACAAGCCACAATCATACTGATTGGGTTGCATGGGCACCTGACGAGGACATTCATTCGAGGCATACATCATACACAACAAATGTGACCCACCTCAAACTGTTTTGCATGCGGTTCGAACAGAGGCGTGATATTGATTCGGGCCTTGACCTCCTCACATAGATATTCAGCTAAGCGCCGGCCCGTATTCCGACGCTTTCGGTTGAGAGAATCGAATATAAAGATTTGCGTACTGGCAAAGATCAATTAGGAGTAACAGTGAAACGATCATCATCGTTATGGCTCACGCGTGGACCCAACTTGATGTAGTCGAGCCTTCACTATCCGACAACATAGTCCATCCAAGTCGGTGCGCCGAATCAACGGCAAAAACAGTATTGTATTTAGCTGGCGGGCGCTCGAATAGGCCTTGTGGATGGCTTATGACTGCCAAGTACCAATGCTGTTCCGCCCTATCAGTCATGTCTCAGCAATGTAGTCACGGAACTAAGAAGCTTGCTCGCACTCATCATGTATAGGGACGATCAAGAACTTCTTGCTGAAGATATCGACTCTGTTTGTATGACTTTTGGCTGCTTCATAGCCAGCTCGTCTACGAAAAAAAATAAGCGATCTTCACAGCGCTCCATGAGACGTAACTCACAATCGCGTATAGAAAAACGTGCTATATATGTGTACCTGGTCCATAGCAACAGAATCCTTCACCCTTGACTTGGCATACCACAGTCTTTGTGTTCATATGAGCGAGCACTCGGGTTTCGGATAAAATCGAACACTTACTTTAAACCAAGATTGATGAGATTATCATTTAAGAATCTGCGAGGTTTTAGTCGCTCCATATCCTGTGGTCCGATATCAATCGCGCCATGGCCAACAAAGGGGTAAGTCAAAATACTGTAGAAAGTCGAGAATAAGTGACAATTTGTATGTATTCATTGATACATACATTGCGCGAGTGTCCGATCGAGCAGATGAGTCAGATTGCTTTGGCAAAGGTACTTTCGTGGGCAGCTCTACCTCAACATCATCATCTTCAGACGTGAGAGAACTGAGTGGAGAGGATGGAGGAATAGGTAATGCCTCTGAGACCGTTGGCAACGAAGCATCCTCTAGAGCTGATGCTGGAGTATTTGAGGAATTGAAGAGAGGTGGGGGCGCCGGCACGGTTCCTGTGCCAGATCGTGGAAAACCAGTGTCAAGAGATGATGCTTGTGTGCGAGATGTTTTGATTGGCTTTGAGCCAAGAGACAAAAGAGGCTTCGTTTTTGAGATATATCGTGGCGAGATTGTGTTCGAGGCTACCGCTATAGTTGAAGAATTTTTTGATTCATAGAAAGACTTCTGTCGGCGTACGGCAAATGTAGGATGCGAAGATGCTGCACTCTGTTGCAAGGGTCGTTCGGATCGTGCCGCATGTTTCCTATGGTATGATCTATATCGGCGGCGTCTGGAAGGCACGCATATCAGACTTACGCAATGGGGCACAAAGCAGACTTGGATAACACCCGCTTAGTGTGCGCAAGAGGCGATGGCACTCGCAAGGTGCTGGGTGGCAGAGACGCACTAGCATAATCTTGTGTGAGAAAGGCTGAGATCGTGCGTGACAGAGTGAACATACCTCGCCGACGCAAACCCCATAACAGCGTGCATCCTCGCCACAAGATCCTTCGGCGGTGGTTTCTTCATGGAGCGAGCTAGCTCCGCATCTTCAGGATTCAATAGCATGATTTGTCTGGACGTCGAAAGGCTGAAGCGATGGACATTCGAAGTTTACTCGTCGAGCACAGCAGTCCTGCAATGAGCAAGACTGAGTGATGTCGGTCACCCGATACCACCTGCAATGAGCAAGTGAATACCTTCGTGGAAGGGGAGACGGATGTCGAGAGAGTCGCAGAAAGAGGAGGTCCGTCACGGAGTGCGTTGTGGAAATGGCCAGCCTGGCAATGCCCGAAGCAGCGAAAGTTTGCCAAGGGAAATTTCCCACGTCCCGGAAATATCCGGGTGAGGCGTATGAGTGTGTATGGCCGGTTATACACGACCTTATTCACCTTCATGACCTACGATGACTACATTTGTTGCAGGCTCTCGAACGAAGACTGCGTTAGACAATTATGCTCTGATGAGGGGAAGGCTTTGCACGTTGTTGACACATCATATTCGATCATGGACTTGCGGCGACCTAGTACGTCGGACTGACACGACGGGGTTTGTCCTGCTCGCAGTGAGTGAAATTGCGCCTCGTGTGTCTATTTAATCCGATCTGCCTCTCCCACATATTGATATGCCCTTTGGCAACGTACCACATCACTCTAGTGCCATATCAAAGGAAGATGAGTGAACAACGCTCTTGCAATCATGACAACAGGTTGGCATTCCCCGAGTTGCCTAGCATGCCAGACAGGAGCGACGCGCCTCGTTGCAGAGTGTTTCTCGACGGCAATGGTCCCCTGTGCCGCGTTCTCTTATCTACTGTTCACCAGCTTGACGATGACCAGACGGAAGAACATCCCTGCGTCATGCCTTGGTGCTATTCTATCCCCCTCACCCTCATGAACAAGGCTATGGCTTTCTTCGAGTCACTGCGGCACCCCGACGGCTCACCCATCGTCTATCCTACACACGAGAAGGATCTAGAGATGTCGCCGAGACACATGTGCGAATACACGTACATCTGGAGGCTGCGGCGTGCGTTTCTTAAGGCAATTTACGCGGCCAGTTGCAATGATCAGATGGGAAGTAACTGGCGATGGCCAAAGATCCACGGGTACCTGTATCGGGAGTACTCTGGTTACGGTCACGATCGCGCACAGCGAATGTTCTACCGTGAGGATGAGCAGGCTGTGGGCCAGGTTCCTTACACTGTGCCGGACGTGGCCCAAATGAGTTGAGTGTTTGTTTTATCTGAGAATGTGGCTTGCTGATCGTACTTGGTCCTAGATTGGGCGGCGCTGCTCAACAGAGACATGAAACGAAGGAAATGGCGATCCTTTTTGTGGCGACATATCAGCCAAGGGTATGATTCGTTTGGAGAAGAAAATGTCAGGATGTGGTTCGCATGGCGCGAACGCAAGTACTCCATCAGCGGGGACCAATTTCTGTTCGATGATGATATCCCGCCTCGCCTCGCCTATCTAGCATCCGGAACACAGGAAGCAGAGGAGGGTAAGTCAGCTGAATCTGGAACGGACGTCAGCTGACCAGAAGGCATGGCGACAGTTGATCTTGTACAATCCGACGACGAAGGCTCCAGTTTGATCCATGTTGAAGCGGATAGAGAGCAGTCATTGTGATTAGGACAGGTCATCCCACTCGATCGAAAAGACAGATTTTTCAAGTTCCACCATCTCTGATCGTATGAGCGCTTCGTATTGTGGTCAGTTGGCAGTCGTGTGCTTTGTCTTGTGTTGTATGTTTATGAGTAGTCCCCACTGAGAAGTTTCGTATCATGATGTACAAAAGAACGTGGTTATTTGGTGTTCATATTAGTGATGTCGATGAACATTTGTCGTCTATAATGCTGCGTGGTTGAAGCCTTGCTGTGTATGGCGGTCAAAGTGTCGTTTTATTCATTCCGCACGACAATGGAGGTTCCCACGAAAACTAAGCTCCCCACGAGACTGCACAACTCCCGAACACACGAGAATGACATCACACACGAAAAACAAAACCGCACACACATGTTACATCTCGGTCAAGCGCACACGAGACTGACCAGTGTTGCGTATCATAAACTGTTTCGCAAAAAGATAATAAAAGTTGAATGTGGATCACTCTAGTCTCTACGCAAACGTTCTATTCTTGCTAACATATGTCCTGGACAGAGCTGCGCGCCTCTTCACTATGCTGTGCCACTGACACATCCATGGCTCGTCGCGCAAGGCGTCTCCGATCTCGAAGACAGCGGCGAGGCCACCCTCAATAAACTCAACACCCTCATCGTTACTCATCTTGTTTGTCCTCCTGCCCGCCCCGACTCCGCCCCGTCCCTGCCACAGGACGCGCTACCGGCTACTGGAAAATCACTAAGTACTGCACAACGCAAGCCCTCCGCATCGCCGGGTCCACCCCGGCGCGGCGCCCTGACCCTCGCCTCTAGCTACGGCACTGCAGACGCGCCTGCCGGACGCGGAGCGCGCGCTCTGTGTCTCGTTCACGTTCATGCCGTTGCCTTGCATGGCGGTGGGCCTGCAGTCCGCATGCTGGACGAGGGACACTTTGTGGACGCAGGATCAAAGGAAAAGGGGAGAGCGCGGTGATGGAGTGCTTTGAAGGCGCCTTTAAGAGGTGCAAATGCGGCACAAAGGAATTGGAGGAAAGGGGGGACATGATCAGAATGGGGTGTCGGCCACGGTGTCGCCGTATCACGTTGGAAGCTTGTCGTTGATGATGAGCAGCCACAGCTCTGCCCCGATCGCATGTGCGCCGCTCCCAGCGACCTTTGTCTTCGCGAGGGTGTTGGCGGAGAGCAAAGGCTTGAAGAGCCAGAAAATCTACGTCAGGGAGCCCGGATCATTCATGAAGAACTCGTACGCCTGCGGCGCAAGGGGGCACGTGTCAGCCGGTGTGTGGGAACACGAGCTGTTGAAGCCAAACCAGCGGAGCACACCGAAGGAACCGCTGTATGTCGCTGGATATGACGATCAGATCTTATTTGCGCCATAGAGCGCTGTCTTCGCATCCAGCTTGTCGTACATGCTCGCAAATATCTCGGGGAGGTGTGTCTGCTACGGCTGTGAGTATGGTGTCACGGCAGCATCGAAGGGACAGGGGCACGTACAAACGGAACTCCTTGAGCGTCGACTGTTCGCTCGCTGTGAACGTCTGGGCCGGTGGGCTCCGGGACTGCTGACTCGACGTGCGTTCTCCTTTCCTTGCTGTCGCATTTCGTGTGGTCACGCTTGCGGGTGTAAATCGAAGATCCCCGCGTCAACTGTATGTATGCGGCCGATGGAATGTGACAAAGTCCATTTCTTCGTGTAGTATCTTACCGAAGAAGACAAGGCAGTCGAGCAGTTCGAAACCACGCGCCGCACGGCTGGCATCAACGTCACTCAAAACAAGGACGAGGAGCGTGCGTGGGCAAGAACACGGGCGCGAAGACGAGGGGGAGCCAGGCGAGGCGATGGGCGATGGCAACAACGAGGGCGACAACGAGGATAACAACGAGGAGTGATGGAGGGAAGAGTTCACAGGATAGGCAATGCAAATTGCTTCAGGGAAAACTGGCTGGACAACTTGCATGAACTAGAATAGCATCCCAGTTTAAGTTACCTCCTCATTAGCTTCTTTACAATTTATGAGAGTGAAGACAACATACCGCGCTGTAGGGCCCTCTGAGACATCTTCTCTGCCGCGTGAATTTTGACCCCAGACCTGCAAACCGTATGAAATGTCCTGTCTTTTCATCCCACTACCTACGTCTCCGAATTCACTGCTCTTTCACCTCTCTCCCCTACCTCTTCCCTCCTTCCAACAGTGCCAATGTAACCCTCGGCATCAATATCAAGGCTGTGGTTGTAGATCAGGGATGCGGCAGAAAAGACAACAAAAAACCTACAATTCTGCGCGAACAGATTGAATGAACCCACAATCGGGCGGATGACGTCCGAAGAAAAATCGAATCTTGCCCCGCAGCGCGTCGATGTGGAACGAGGTCGAGACTTTAAGACGGTACCAAGCGTATTTGGGGTTCATGATTGAGAGTAGGTCGTGATGTGTGGTGAGGGTGCGAGGAGCGCAAACGAAACGCGAAGTGTGAAAGGGTTTAAGGAGAAAGGCGAATGCGAATGGAGAGCGAGTATGGTGAGCGAATGAATGCAAGCGCAAACGGATGGTAGTTGAGGACGTCACGTACCCGACACATATCCCCAACGACGTTCTCGCACGTCGAACAATCGATGTGCACTTTCAAGGCAGCGCGTCGTTCTTCCATCCACCAAACTCGACAACAGCGTACGCGGTGGCTTCTGTGAGCGTGGCGAGATCCGTGTTCTGCGCCCCAATGAGCATGATATGCCTCAGTAGCCCAAAGCTGGTCGGTATGCGGACCTTATTAAAGTCGTATAGAATCCCTCGAGGCGACTGATGAGTTTGTTGGAGAAGGTGAGTCCAGGTATAAGCATAAGGCCACGCTTCTTCGACCAGAAGATTGAGGCAAAAAACCGGAGAAGATGTCCTCTGCTGCGGCAAAGGCGGCTCACCGCTCAGCGAATGTGAAGCGACGATGAGAGATCCAGCGCGATGCCCAGTCCGTCTTCCTCTTGATGCAGAGGATGATCTCAGTAGCATCGCAATTCGTAGGTCCAGTCTCGTTGTGAATATTTTCCATCATTATGTGCAACGCGGTGAAGCAGCACGCTGCCTGATGGAGTCGCAAAGAACCACGGCTTAAAAGTAGTGGATCTCTGGAGGAAAATCGCTCTCAGAAAGCTGCTCGTTGGGAGGTTAGATGGGGACAACACATTTCTGGAGGAACATCGCTCTCAGAAGCCGCGCGACGCCATTGGGCTACGGCCGCTTGATGGCAGGGTGGGACGCAAAGGACGAGGGCCTACGAGCAACGCATTTCTGGAGGAACCTCGCTCTCAGAAAGCTGATTGCCGAGAGGATATACGAAGATGGCCTGGGAACATCACATTTCTGGAGGAACCTCGCTCTCAGAAATGTCTCTCGACAGCCGCGAACCGCGCGCCGCCGTCTGATTGCGGTAGCTCGATGGCAAGGTGCGATGGAAAGAGCTTCGGCCTATGGGCAACGCATATCTGGAGGAAGGTCACTCTCAGAAAGCTGGTTGCCGGGAGGATAAATGGAAAGGCTCTGGGGACAACGCATTTCTGGAGGAAGGTCGCTCTCAAAAAGCTCGACAGGACGATAGAGGTGGCCGGCAAACAGCACATTTCTGGAGGAAAGTCGCTCTCAGAAAACTGCTCGTTGGGGGAGAGATGGGGATAACACATTCATGGAGGAAGACGCTCTAAGATATGTGTCTCAACAGCCGCGCAACGCCATCTGACTACACCCGCTTGATGGCAGGGTGGGACGCAAAGAACGACGGCCTATGGGCAGCGCATTTCTGGAGGAAGGCCGCTCTCAGAAAGCTGATTGCCGAGAGGATATACGAAGATGGCCTGGGAACATCACATTTCTGGAGGAAGGTCGCTCTCAGAAATGTCTCCCGACAGCCGCTAAACACGCGACGCCGTCTGACTACGGCCGCTTGATGTCGGGGGAATGACAACGCACTTCTGGAGGAAAATCGCTCTCAGAAAGCTGCTCGACAGGAGGATAGACGGTGGCGGAGTGAGAGCAACCCATTCCCGGAGGAGGGTCACTCTCAGAAATTTGTCGATAGAGCTAAGAGCTGGTAATATGACGACGTCCGTACAGACATTCGGCCAAAGAGTGACCGTGGGACCGAAATCGCTGACCGTGGGAGCGGAGCTCACATGACTTCAAGTTGCCCCACTCATAGTCCTCAGGCGGTCGTCGTTGGGCAGCATCGTGTTTCGCGGCTGTCTAGGCAGTTTCTGAGAGCGTTTTTCCTCCAGAATTTGTCTTGTGGCGTCCTTATCGGTTGAAAGCTTTATTCCTTCGTCTTCAAGTCTCCCTTTCCTTCCAGTCATCCCGCGGTCGTCACTGGGCGGTACCGTGTTTTCCGCGGCTGTCTAGGCAGTTTCTGAGAGCGTTTTTCCTCCAGAATTTGTCTTGTGGCGTCCTTATCGGTTGAAAGCTTTATTCCTTCATCTTCAAGTCTCCCTTTCCTTCCAGTCATCCCGCGGTCGTCACTGGGCGGTACCGTGTTTTCCGCGGCTGTCTAGGCAGTTTCTGAGAGCGTTTTTCCTCCAGAAATAGTCTTGTGCCGCTCTTGTGCCACATCTGTTGAGACCTCTACTTTTCGTCTCCTTCACGTCGACGCACTCTCCTCCAGCAATTGTTCCGCTTCGATCTTTTCATCACAATGAAAGCCTCCGTCTCCCGAGACCAATACCCCTGGGTTGAAGTCACGAGGTCGCAGCAGTCGGCATGGGTAGTTGTCGCATTTCGCCCCTGCCCTACCATGAGTTCCACATCTTACATCTCCAGAAACGCATTCACCCCGCCAGCGGACGTGACCTTCGACGCTGATCCATCTCGTGCCGGACGCCTGAAACCGTACGATTGGGCAGTAGATCCAGCTCCTCATGACTCGCGTTTTCCCTGGAGGCCCTTCATCCCAGTTGATCCTGGATCCATCAGGGGTGACTCTTCGGAATGGATTTTTCCAGCCTCCGAAGCAAGTCATGACTTTTATTGCTTCCCTTCTCGGACCATTCGCCCAGGATTGGTCAAGGCACACAACCAGATCAGAGCTTTTATCATCCGTTGTACCAGTGCGTTGAGAGACATTCTTGACTGGGATGGCAACCGGCCTCTCGAGGTTAGTGTGTTGCAGGAAGGGATTGTCTATCCCTGGAAAACTGAAGAGGATGCACATATCACCTTTTGGCGATTACGTCGTCCCTTTCTCGACTGCTTTGGATTCATCAGCTTTCTTGTCTGGAGGATTGAGCAGGGGTTTGGGCCGAAAGTGAGTGCTTTACAGGGTTGAGGTTTCTGCTTATATCTCATGTCTTGCTTTCTAGTGGCGTGATCGTCCTAAGGCTCAGGCCTCTTTGTCATTTGCTTTCGACCAACTGGATAAGTTCATCTTGGGCGCTCGCATCCGTGGAGTCACCATCGTCACACAGGGCTATCCAACCTGGGGTCCCGAAATGAAGACGACTTGGGAGCTTCTCAAGCTCGCACGAATCAATATTGCATACTCTTGGAGCGCTCGACAAGCGGGAGAGGTCAGCGCATTCGGTGACCTCAGGCCCGATCGGTGGCGACTTAACGGGAAACCGTTCACGATTGTGTCCTACAAACCCCCGCCACAGACAACGTACCTGGCAATGCTGTGGGGTGACGATCGTGGCATCATCGGCTCCAAAAAAGACAGAAGATGGGAGGATTACTACTGTTCAGCCTCTTATCTATCCGCAGACGATTGCGTCAACGTGCGCGTGTTTTACATGGAGACACAGATCGGGCTGGATCAGGACGATAGTGACGCTGAAGATCGTGAGGGTTGCACAGACCCTCCCTCCATTAGGGGGCGCACTTTCCACCTGATCGACTGTGATATCAGCCGTCTTCGCCCAGAGAAAAAGCACGCAGAAATACTCAAGAAGAGAGCAGCGTCTAACAGTCGCCTTTCTGCGGTTCTCCTATACGACCACGATCGCATTCCTCGTTCTGCCCTGTCTCGACCTGCCCCTCCTCCGCCAGCCCCTCCTCCGCCAGCCCCTCCTCCGCCAGCCCCTCCTCCGCCAGCCCCTCCTCCGCCAGCCCCTCCTCCGCCAGCCCCTCCTCCGCCAGCCCCTCCTCCGCCAGCCCCTCCTCCGCCAGCCCCTCCTCCGCCAGCCCCTCCTCCGCCAGCCCCTCCTCCGCCAGCCCCTCCTCCGCCAGCCCCTCCTCCCCAGCCCCTCCTCCGCCAGCCCCTCCTCCGCCAGCCCCTCCTCCGCCAGCCCCTCCTCCGCCAGCCCCTCCTCCGCCAGCCCCTCCTCCGCCAGCCCCTCCTTCGCCAGCCCCTCCTCTGCCAGCCCCTCCAGCCCCTTCTCCGCCTGCCTCTCCTCTACCCGCCCCTCCTCTGCCTGCCCCTTCGCAACATCAGCTGTCAAATGTGTCGCCTGGTAGCAATACGTCGTACAGGGGTGGTACGTTGTCCAGCGGCAACACGTCACAGGAGGTGCAGATGCACATTGACACCCCTGGTGCAGTGTCATCATCATTCCAGCCGCACTCTGAAGATCACGTTCAAGGCGTTGGACGGTCCGAGTCATCGGAGCATCTCAGGTATGCGTTTTCTTCAATCTCAGAGCGCAAAAACATTACTGACGAATATTTTTGGTGCGCAGCACAACAACAATGCTAGTTGACTCGCAGAGCCAGTATATGGCAATGGATATCGATTTGGAGGACCGGGGCACGGGTTTGTCTTCGTCGTCAGGCCCTCCATGCATTGTGTTGTCTGACTGCGACGCGATGCGGGAAGGCTCGTATGAGCAGGATGTGGCGATGAATGTCAACTCGGAGGTGGAGGACCGGGTTGAACGCAATTCTTCATCCAGTCATGCTCTTGTCGGCTCGAATGACGATCCAAGCGAAGACGATGTGAGATTCTCGCGTTCTCCGAGCCCTGTCATCGTTCATGAGGGACATTTGGAGGTACACGCGGTCACATCCACTGATGTTGTCGACAGGGAGAATTATCCTCCCGCCTTTATTGCTGCGCTTTTCCCGAAAGTCTACCCCGCACCTCCCGGCAGTGAATTCTTAAGAGGGCACTGGATAGCACCAGAAACCTTTCAATCTGAAGAAATGCTCATTGTCTCTCCCGGGACGCTTGCGTACTTAGACAGCATCAAGGAAACGACTTCGGGAGGTTGGGCTCCCTATGCGCCGTTTGACGTTAGACCTCTGGCTATCGACACTGGCTTCTTGCGGGTATCTCACGTCAAGCTTCATCCGCTCACTGAGATCTGGTTGCTAGCCATTTTGGAATGGAAGGCCTTTGAAGTCGAGGCGTTGCTGGAGGTGATGTTGCAGCATGGGATGTCGTTCCGTCTCAGTTGGAATAGCATGTGGGGTCAGCAGAAGATCGCGGCCAATGCTGAACGCCGTACGAATGAACCTCGTCCCAACTGGGTGGACGGAGACAACTTCCTCATAGGCGAGCGACAAGACTCTCTCTCCTCCTTTGGCCAGCTATATCAGGAGCGGGTTCGATGGCTCCTGCGACAACCCTACGCAAGACGTCTTGTGGCGTATGGTGGCCTGGCTTGGCGCCTTGTCATCCATTTTGGGTCCAAGGACATAGTTCGGAGCTACCTGGAGGGGCCAAGTGAGGCATACACTGTCTGGGGTGAACGATACACAGCTGGATCAGATCGCGAATCGGAGTGCCCAGAAGATGAAGAGAGCGATCTGGCTCTCAAATTACTCCTGGGGTTCACGGCGCTACCAGGGAATGTGTCTCTGTGGCCCAGCATGGCCCTCTGGCGTGCCAGCTACCTCTGGAATGGTTCGTGGTCGTCATCTGCCGAGACATGGTTTCAAGACATGTTGACGCGTCTCCATGACGGCGAATTGACGCCTCGAACTTCTGTGCTGTGGTACTACACATTGCGGGGCCGGGATAAGCGTGAACGTGGGGCGAATAAAAAACGTCTGGGAGCTGACAAACAGCTGGCGACCGTCCGGACGTACAATCAAGACGTCGTCCTGGCTTCCGCGTTGCATACCCCAGGAATACTAAATGTAGCACATAAGTTGTAAGTAGAATTCTTGATCCTGTCAGGCTGGCGACGTCATTTTGAGATCGTGCTGCCGAGGATTCCGAGCATGTTTCTTTTCTTGTTGAACCTTGAACTGGACTACATATCCAAACTTCTCCTTGTTATCGATGTATTCTCGATTGCTGGCTCTTTCTCACAAATGATTTTGTCTCATCGCCAAAGGGCCTTGTCATTATATACACGTCGTAATCATGTCTGCTTTCAGGAGTCTCAGTGAAATTACGAAGCTACAAAGAGCGATTCACAGCTCTCCGGGCACCCCTTGGGACCTGTCGGTGGGGAACGGGGGAAGTGTGACACGGGAACGACCGAAATGTGAAAAGCGCTCCTGCCCGCGATATTGATCACCGCCCTCACCAGCGCATCTCGACATGTTTCTCCACCCACCTTCCTGGAACAGTAGGCCTTCCTCCTATCTAGATGTCGAAGAGCCTGCCGTTTGCAAGGTATGTGGACCCACCTCAAGGAATTGGCACCCTTCAGACTTTTTTTTCGCAGCGTCCTGATCAACTGGTCGTCTCTTTCTTATTATCCTTCGACGTTCGAAAGCCTTATCCAGACTATGAAAAATCTGCGCGGCTGGACTGCATGTCAACTATGACCGAGCTGTACACAGATGTGTACTATAGGCATCTTTTCAACGACATGTCTCGAGCTTTCACTATGGTCAGTCAGGGTTGGATTGGCGAGGCTTGGAGGGCTTGGCACCCAGAGTTTTCCTTCGGGAGTTATTATGCTCCCAGGGATAGGAGTGGAGATTTATCACCCACTAGCAATTATTCGGAGGAATCGGAGGTAGGTGATGGCCTTTTGCTCGAAGGCTCTGAGTTTACATTGTTCCCCAACTCCGTAGAACTTGTCTCGACATCATTCGCGCTCGAGTAGCCCTGGGTCCGTTCTGCATCTGCCGATCCCCCAGGTTCTAGCGACACCAGCTGTAATCACAGACAGGGCTTCTTCACCCTTCTTTGGCAAGAGCGTAGTGGACTCCAATGTTGTCAGCTATAGTGCTGAGCCGTCTGGTGCGCCGACAACTAATGGGAGTGTCTTCTCAGCGTCATCATCGCCGGCACTCAATGGCAAAAGCGTAGTGGACTTGAATGTTGTCAGCTATAGTGTTGAGGCGTCTGGTTCGCTGACGACTGATGGGAGTCTTATCTCAGTGTCATCATCACCGGCACTCAGCACAGTTTCAGCTACTCACCCCATTGCTGCTGAGCACTCTTTGATGGTCTCGCCCTTGCTTTCCCTGGCAGGTGCTAGTGCTATCCGTTCTCCATTGCCATCGCACAAAGCGCTGGGTCTTGATTCCTTACCGGTAGCTAACCTTTTTTTGATTTGTCGTAGCCTGGGGAGCTTGCCTCATTCTCTCTTAGCCTCGGTCTTTTACATTTACAGCTGGGTTTTGGATGATATTGGTGTGTTTGATGATGATGGATGGGGACTACACTTCTGATTGTTTAGAAATCTTCTTACGCGCATGCTGGCTCGTTCAGCGTATTATACGTTTACTTTGAATGAATTCAGATACTCAAAAGGATATCAGATTGCTTGATCGAAATTCAACACCCGATTGGCCGACGCTGATCGGAGTTTGTCGGAATCCGAATCACGAGCGTCGATGTTGAACATCTGACAATGTGACCATCCTCCATCAATGTGATGCAGCTTTCTGAGAGCGACTTTCCTCCAGAATTGCGCTGTTTCCAGGCCACCTCCATCAATGTGATGCAGCTTTCTGAGAGCGACTTTCCTCCAGAATTGCGCTGTTTCCAGGCCACCTCCATCTATTGTCCTGTCGAGCTTTCTGAGAGTGACTTTCCTCCAGAATTGCGCTGTTTCCAGGCCACCTCCATCTATTGTCCTGTCGAGCTTTCTGAGAGCGACTTTCCTCCAGAATTGCGCTGTTTCCAGGCCACCTCCATCTATTGTCCTATCGAGCTTTCTGAGAGCGACTTTCCTCCAGAATTGCGCTGTTTCCAGGCCACCTCCATCTATTGTCCTGTCGAGCTTTCTGAGAGCGACTTTCCTCCAGAATTGCGCTGTTTCCAGGCCACCTCCATCTATTGTCCTGTCGAGCTTTCTGAGAGCGACTTTCCTCCAGAATTGCGCTGTTTCCAGGCCACCTCCATCTATTGTCCTGTCGAGCTTTCTGAGAGCGACTTTCCTCCAGAATTGCGCTGTTTCCAGGCCACCTCCATCTATTGTCCTGTCGAGCTTTCTGAGAGCGACTTTCCTCCAGAATTGCGCTGTTTCCAGGCCACCTCCATCTATTGTCCTGTCGAGCTTTCTGAGAGCGACTTTCCTCCAGAAATGTGTTGCTTGTAGTCCCTCATTCTTTGCGTGCCACCCTACCATCAAGCGGCTGTAGTCAGATGGCGTCGCGTGGCTGTTGGGACACATCTGAGAGCGATCATCCTCTTAGAAAGGCATTGTCCTCATCTACCCTCCCGACGAGCAGCCTTCCGAGAGCGACTTTCCTCCAGAAATGCCGTGCCTGTAGGCCGTCGTTCTTTGCGCTCACCCATTTCCATATATCTCTTGTCGAGCACCTTCCTCCAGAAATGCGTTACTCAAAATGCTGTCATTCTTTCTGATTCACCCACCGGCCGGAGTCAGACGGCGGCGCGCGTTTCGCGGATGTTGAGACACATATCTGAGAGCGACCTTCCTCCAGAAATGTGTTGTCCTGTCTATCATCCCGACGAGCAGCTTTTTGAGAGTGCCTTCCTCCAGAACTGCATTGTTCTTTAGCCGTGATTTTTTGTGACTCCACTGGGCAGCGCGTTGCTTCTACGCGTTCCATATTATGACGGAAGTTTTCCACGACGAGAACTGGACCTACGAAACGCGATGTTGTTGAGACCATCCCTTGCGTGAAGAGGAAGGCGGACTGGGCACTGCGCTGGGTCTCCGATCGTCGCTCCACATTTACCGAGCGATGAGTCTTCTTTGCCACAGCAGAGGATATCTTCTCCTCCGGTTCTTTCACCTCAATTTTCTGGTCGAAGAAGCCTGGCCTTGTGCTTATACCTGGACTCTCCTTCTCCTACGAACTCACCAGTCGCCACGAGGGATTCCACACTGACTCCGCATGCTTGTTGTTCAGCCATCTCAAGAGGCATCCACATCCTAACAGTCGTCCACATCGTCGTCGAATGCGTTGTTATCGAGGAGGAGCTCTTGACAGGTGAGTACATGTTGATCACTACTGTAGCATTTGATGCTAATTGGATGTGGTAGATGCCCTTCCTACGGGGCTGATCGGTATGAATGCCGAGCTGACGTGACAGTACATCGAGTTTGTTGCGGACCGCCTCGCTCATTGCCCTCGGTGGCGAAAAGCATTACAATGCGACAAATCCCATCGACTTTCATGATCGCTTTGCAGAGCCATCTGTTTGAGAAGCCGGCGTCGCTGTGACCTCCGCTTCTGCGTCGTCAAAGAAGGTTTGCATTGCGAGTGGGTTTGAACAACTCATAAATTTGCGATGTCACTTACACGTCTTTCTAGCATTAATGGCAATGTTGTTCTCCGCATCGGACTGTCACATTTGGTCCACTGCTCGTCACCTCATGGTCGCCTGGGGCTAGACCGTGACATTGTTTCTTCTGGATCTTTTACCTGGATACATACATATGGATATCGTCGCGCGTTTTGCGACTGCCGAGACGTCTCTGAGAGTGGCCTCCTTCCTCCAGAAATACGGTGTCCCTATCTATCTCGTGCACCTCTCTGAGAGCGACTTTTTTCCAGAAATGCGTTGTCCCCAGGCCGTCGTGCTTTGCGTCTCATCTTTCCACCGAGCAGCCGTGATCAGACGTTGTCGCGCGTTTCGCGGCTGTCGCGCCACATTCAAACCATTTTCCACAACGTTGCTCTTCTCACATAACCATCCATCCTCCCGCCGAACAGCTTTCTGAGAGTGATCTTCCTCTAGAAATGCTGTGTCTTCAGGCTAAACGCGCACCCCATGTACAGCCGGCGGGTTGCAGCCACCGACCCACACACATCGTGCGCGCGGCCTCGAGAATTTGCTGATATACTTCCACGCAGGCGCCGAGGACCGACCCGCCTGTCAAAATCCACGGGACGCCCTCACGCTGCGACGCCTGGCCCAGGATCGGAGGAAAGAGAGACGCTGCAATGATGCCTTCGCGGAACCGCCTGACTTCTTCCTGGCCCAGCGATCAATGACCCAGATGAGGCCAGCACGGACGATGGACGGTGAACCGATACACACCACAGTAAGCCCACCTGGCCGTCCTCGTCACCCGCCTTCTCGATAGTCGCGCGCGACCACTTCCCCCCTTCGCTTTCGGGCTGTCCGATTGGGAGGGGTTTCGTGCCCTTGTACATGGCCTTCTGCTGAGCGGAGGTGCTCGCGTTGGAGTGGAGGTCAGTGACATGGAGGGGACGGGGAGGAGGGATGGCAACGACGGGGCGGACGTTTCGACCCATGGGAACGATCTGGGGGAATGAGATGAGTCTGACCAAAGACGACGGCGAGCCAGAGGAGTCAGCTGAGACTCGCCACTATCTAGATTGAAACGTTGAGGGTGGATCGTCGAGTGATGAGTGTGGGTCTACACAGGCGAGTGGTTATGCGATGGATGGCTGTGGTTTGGGGACTTGCGCTGCAGCCTTGCGAGTTGGCGAGGTGTAACCAAATGCAGATTCGTCGCTGGAGTGGAGGGAGTATGAGGAGGAGCAGTTGCAGTGGCCCTGAGGATGCCTTGCAGGCGCGCCTCGAGCGGGACGGACGTGATGAGCTTCGGGCTGAGCGTGGTCACCGACGTGTCGACGCGCGCTTAGATGGAAGCCCCCCATCTTGAGGAGTGTGTGCCCGACCAGACTGACACAAGCGCATGCATTCTGCTCGACGCCGCTTGTTCAGAGCTGAGAGGCCGTGAGCACCACTGACAGTAGAGATTGGTAGATCCCGAGAAGGTGCGACATAAGCGAGACCCAAACGCTGAACGAGCGCCCAATCCTCAACTTGCGTGAAGACCAACCCCTCGTCTGTGTAACCTGGATCCCATGACGACAATCTCAGTGAATCGACGATCGCTCGTGGTGAGAGGATTCCTCTTCACTGCTGTGGTAGTTGACTGACGCAAATGGGAGGTTTTGGAGAAGCTTCTGGATAGGCACACGAGCGGTTTTGTCAGATGGCACGACTTCGTCAACGTGAGTGCCGTTTGCCCGGGTGCGCGCGTCATGGCCTAACGAGAGCGTAGGCAATGACGCGTCTCGGTATCGTGATTGATGAACGGGAGGGCTTGCGAGTCGTCTTGGCGTCCCAGAGATGGGGAAACGTCACTCTCCACCGCGTGAGTACGGCCTTGAGAGAGAGTGATCTCACTCTGATCGTGGATGGCGGGACGTCAAAGCCGCATGGGCCGAAACTGGAACATCACGACCTGAAGCAGTGAGTATTCGCCACCATTTTTCACCTTGATATCACGCTGAAAATATTGCATAGCATTGGGAGTACGCTACGTGAAGTCTACGCCTGGGACTTGTCCATGTTCGCGAGCGAGCGACCACAGATACATGGCAACCTGGTGTGAATGACGGGCTCTTTGTTACCTCGATCGATGTTAAGTTGCACGATGATTTCTTGTTCTCGCTTGGCCCCTGCGCGGCTGCCATATCATTACTGGGATGCCGTTCACACATGCCAGTCACTGGGGAAACTAACAATTCATTGCGTGCAAGTGGTCCACTGCTAAGTATGTATGTACAGGAGGCTATCGATCAGCGACAACGAGGAGGCGTACACGGTGGCGGCGCGAAAACGGCGGCAGTGTCGACGGATACGAGAGCGGCGGGAGAGGGCCGATGACGAGAGAAGTGGGCGGCAGCGCCGAGGGAGTCGACAGCGAGACCCGCCAGCGTCGAGGGAGCCGCCAACGAGGAGGCAGGAGTTGCTGTGGAGGGAGCGGCGCCGTCGACGGGAGAGTCGTGCACGTCGAGGGAGGCGGACGTCATCGTCGAGGGAGGCGGGCGTTGTCGTGGAGGAGGAGAGATGAGTCGCCGTCGATGGAGCGGCGTCGTCCAGGCGGCGTAGTCCAGACGGCATCGTCCAGGCGCCGTGGTCCAGGCCGTGGTCCAGGCGGGGACATGGTCGGAGCGTGCAGGCGGCGGGGTCGAGGGAGCGGGCAGGGTCCAGTGAGGCGGCCGCGTCGTAGAGGGTGCCGGGCGTCCAGGCGGCGTCGTCGACGAGGAGCCGACAGGGTCTAGTGAGGCGGCCGCGTCGTCGAGGGCGGACGACGAGGCGTCGAGGGAGCCGTCGGTGAGGCGCGGCCGAGTCGGCGTCGTCCAGGCGGGGGCGTGCAGGCGGCGGGGTGGAGGGAGCGGGCAGCGTTCAGCGAGGCGGCCGCATCGTCGAGAGCCGGATGACGAGGCGTCGAGGGAGCCGTCGGTGAGGCGCGGCCGAGTCGGCGTCGTCCAGGCGGGGGCGTGCAGGCGGCGGGGTGGAGGGAGCGGGCAGCGTTCAGCGAGGCGGCCGCGTCTTCGAGGGAGCCGCCAGGCGGCGGCGTCCAGGCGGCGTCGTCCAGGCCGTCGTCCAGGTGGGGGCGTGGTCGGGGCGTGCAGGCGGCGGGGTCGAGGGAGCGGGCAGGGTCCAGCGAGGCGGCCGCATCGTCGAGAGCCGGATGACGAGGCGTCGAGGGAGCCGTCGGTGAGGCGCGGCCGAGTCGGTGTCGTCCAGGCCGTCGTCCAGGCGGGGGCATGCAGGCGGCGGGGTCGAGGGAGCCAGGTGCGTGGTCGAGGGAGATGAGGGCGACGTGAGAGACGAGGGCGGCATCGTAGCCGTCATCCTCGTTTGGGACGGGGTGGAAGAGGAGGCCGCGGTGGGGGAGGCGTCCAGGAGGTGCCGTCGTCGTCAAGGGAGAGGTGACGTCGAGGACGAGGCGAGGGCGCTTGCGAGGCCGGGCCGACGTTAAGAAGAAGGCGTCGGGGAGGGCTGTGACGCGTCAGCGTAGCGTACTTGTTATGAGCAGTTATAATAATTAGCGGCTGTTATTGCATAGATCGTATGGGCGAACGGTCTAGTCAAGGTGATGTCGAGGTGTCCACGGGGTTTGATGTTCGATTCCCGGTCTTTGCTGTATTTTGTAGCAGCTAGCAATCATTACTAATCACTCAGACACATCCGAGCTCGGATATATCCGAGGTGGCTGCCTCTGTTGGGATTCCAAATTGTCGGAGATTTCCGATTACACACCTGGGACACTTTGACCGCCATAGCCACTGCAGTGACTAGTGACTCGGCGAGCCTCAGGCTACCAGCATCCTCATCATCCCCGTATCTCCATCTGCCGAATTCCCAAACTCCTTTCAAGATTGCACTAGATTTGCTAGTAGTATAACCACTCTCCGTCCGCTTGCTCATTGCAGGTGACTGGATTTTGAGTGCACCGTCATCCTTCCTTGCTCATTGCAGGGTCGTTGGACATCAAGTCGAGTCCTACGTTATTATTGCTCATACTACTAGGTCAGTTCGCATCGCCGTGTTTTTCTTGTTCCTCCATTGGTTTACTGTCTCATTGGGCACGTTGCAGCCATGGCCGCCGTTACTTGTTGGCAAGCACGGCCGCTTGAAAACCTTCGCGAAATTCTCGATTCTCGTCGATCCCTACTGCACGGCGAGCAGGTTGACGCCCTAGATTGTCTCTGCGTTGCTCCATTCCGCAATCACGATGAATTATGGATCTCCACACCAAACATGGACTTTGTTCCGGAGGTCCCTGTGCACCCCGACGACACACCCTTCAGATATTTCGGAGACGGCATGCTTGGTGCATTTGAACATCTGAAGTGGCCACAAGCTTTCGACCCAGTGGAGCCCCATTCCTATGCTGCGCCCATGAACCCGAGACTGAAGGAACTCCAGAAGGTCGACGATCATCATGGCTTACGAGCACCGGACTTTCCAGTGGACGACAAAGAAGGCGGCCTTCCTCAATTCGAAGATCCGGATGCTGCGTGGTTTTCCTTCAAAGGAACGGACTTTCGTATCTGCGAGGAGCTGCCGCGCGCTTCAGTAGGAATCTTGTATGAGACAGTGCTCTCCCGCCTGCGCAAAGCGATGTTGGAAGTGCGTAGGATAGGAGACGAAATTGGGGGAGTTTCCCGAAGGCACTCCGGCTGCTGTAGTCAATGCACACACGTCCAGCTACATGTACCAGAGACATCGATCTGAGGCCCTTTATCGTGCCTACGGTTCACTCTCGCAGATTCCAATGCCTTTCTCCGACACCGTCTTATGGTTTCGTGAGTTTCAGCGTATCCTGCTTGAATTACGCGCCTGGATTATCTATATGCTGGTAGTGAAACCTCGTATGGAGGATCCTACGTTCGATTGCCCTCAACCTGTTCTTCCTCTTCGCGGTGTCATCACCTCAAGTTTGTCAATGCTTCGAGAGTTGTTCCGGATTGGGATCCCGGTTTGGTACATCCGGAGGCGCACCACTCTTACAACCCGCACACTTATCATCTCCGTCAAGACAGTCATCAGAACCGGCATCTCCTTCAGCTCATCACAGATTTTTGAATATGCCAACCATCGCACCAAGGCCCCTCTCTGGGTGGAGGCGTCACACGGTGAACCGTTACGCGGCACCATTCAAGACAGGCTGCGAAAGTTTAGCTTGACCAGTCGACCAATTCTACTACCGCTGGAGATCTATTCTCCTGCAACGGTTGGGGAAATCGAGCGGCAAAATCCGCCTGTGTGTCGGAATCATGCTATGTCAGGGCCGGATATTTCGCATGTCATAGTCGATGAAATCCCGACCGAGCGTGACGTCAATAGCGACGAGCGGCAGACCGCGATGATCAGCGCTTTCACTGGTAATGTTTATGGTAAGACTCGATTGACTAGGTCAGGCTTGTGTAACTGATGCACAATTTGTTTAAATAGCCGCTAAGCTTGTACGAGATGGTCCTCGTTTCATCGATGACCCCGCTTGCACCATGTTTGAGACCACCACATCCGACTTTGTTGTGCTCGCGTCGGCCTATTCATCTAATGATCAGTGGCGTAGAAGTCTGTTGTCGAGGTCTCGCTCATCTGACAAGCGTGGTAAGTTCCCTGCGTTGCGCCTCTATGGTTTCATTGTCACGCAACACACACAGAACATCGCCCACCATCGCCCGACGTGAAGAATGCTCCCAAGGTCCCAGATGTCCAATCAAACGCAAGTCATTCGCAAATTTCGAGTCCTCCGAAGACACTGGCGCCTCATAAGCAGCGTAGTAACAGCCATCGATGTCATGGTCCTTCTCCTAAAACAGGTCTCCGGGTTGTGCACCCCACTTGGCTTCCCCCACTCGCCCCGGGTTGGATAAGCGTCTTCGAAGAGACCATGGATTTGGACGATGATCCAAATATGGCCCTTCAGTATCCTCTCCCCCCCATTCATCTGTTCTTTGCGGACAAAGGAGCCGTTTTTGGGCATAGAGTTCACAACTGGCTACGCATTCGCATGTGGTGTCTGCTGGAGGTTCTATGCCCTTCTAACCACTGTATGGTCCTGATGACGACCAGCCAATGGAGGATTGCATTAGAGGGGAGATATTACCTGCCAGACAACATGGTCAATTGTACCGTGAAGCCTCAATCCTCTTCACACGACATGGCTCGCTTACCACCATGGCCTCGCAAGACTAAAAAGGCTCGCTTGGAACCGCAAGTCGCGTCCAATGTCACCAGCGCTTCGTCGGTCGAGGTGCGCAAACGTAAGAAGGCCTTGGACAGACGTGTTGCAGATCGGGTCGACATAGGTGTCCGATTCCTGGTGCACGCCGGATTCGCACCATACGATGACACTACATCTCCGCAATGGGGCAGAACCTTCGTCACTAGCAAGATGGCTCATGAGGATAAGGACCTCTGGGCTGAAGTAGTATGGGAGCTTTCGGTAGCTAATTTTCGTCTTGAACTCCTACAATTGGACAGGAAGGTTGTCATGGGTGTTTACTGTTACGAGGACAAACGGTATGCCGCCCAACGCGAAGGAAAAATCTGCCACATATGGGCCACGGGGGGTCTCAGCGTAGACTGGGAGCGTGAGAGTCGGTGGGTGGACCGACTTGTGATTGAAGATTGGGAGGCCAGGCGTGGTGCTGTGAAGGTAATGGCTGAAGTCCTCTGTGGATGGCCCGGCGGAAGTAAGCTTATGTGGCACAAGGATTACGATTCTAATTTCAAAGCTTTCACAGACTTCGAGCATGCGGTGTTTCTCTTTTATACTGTCACGTTTCACAAGCATTGTGGGAGACTCCCTATTATGCCTTTATCGCAGCCCAAATCCCTCGCTCGTCACGTACATTCATGATTTCGCATGTTTTTTTTGCCCTCTCACGCAATAGGTTCATGTCGCAAGTCTGATGCCATTCAGAATGATATACATGTATCAAACAACGCCGTGTCTCGGATCGTGAAAATGCCGTCTCTCGTATTCGAAGTACCTTTCAACCGTTCTTTTCGATCTACGAATGGTGACTAAACGGCGCTAATTAGAATGCGGAAGAAACCTACAAGCGCTCTCGGACTACCCCAGAAGCCTGACCTTCTGCATTTCAACACTCAAAACTGGCCGTCTTCAGTTTATCCATAGAGCACGGTCTACAGACACGTTGTGACGATCGATCTCTCGCTTCGCCTTCAAGACCTCAAGGCTCTTGCGTTCACTGTCCGTCTGATAACCTTCGGTTTGAGCGGAATCGGTCCGCGAATGTCGCGGCTTCGGCTTGAGTAATACATCGAGTAAGTCCAGCAATATGGCCTTGAAATGGATCTCTGCCCTCGTGTGTATATCCTCACGAAGCTCACGTGGCAGCGCGCAGGGGAACATGAAATTGTGATTCGGTTTCGCCAGCCACTTGCGCGCGCCTAATTCGGAATTCACGAAATGGCAGACAGGGCATGCGAGTGTA
>JBCAQO010000113.1:0-18293 GCA_039111635.1 Heterobasidion occidentale | reverse complement strand
TCGCAAAGGTCAATAAGAAAGCCGAATTGTCAGCAACAAAGCCTACCTTTATAATTAACAATGGAGTTGCCGGTGCCGACAATCCTTGCCAGACTGACGTTCACGGCCAACACATGCGAGAGTGACAATGTTCGTCCAGACTTGATCGCGCAACATCAGCGCGATACTGAGTCTGAATGTGAGTAAAAATGAATCAGAAGCAAAATGATTGCGAAATGCAGTAAGAAAGCCGCACGATTGACTGCGATTATCAAGACCTGGACATATGATGGAGTCCGGTCAGGCTTGACACATTAATTGTTCAAATGATTAAGAAATAGCAACGTCTAGCGAGGATATCTACTATTGTAACTAATTATGATGATTGCAGAAGCTACTATCATTGGAAGGAAAGATATAGTCCCTTCTGCACACAAGATGAAGCGACAGATGATAGGCATTGATACCGTGAAAAGCATATTATACTGCCCGACGTCTAGTACGTTCCTCAACGGTAGGCTCCCTTGAGATAGGATCCTTCCTCGCCTCAGCCGCTTTTCTCTGAGCCCTTCTTTCTCTGATCTTGGCCAGCGCACTGTTGGTTGATGCTGCGGGGTGAGCTGAAGAAAAACTGGGAAAAATCTGACTTCAAAGAATGTCAGAAAGGGTCGAAGATACTTTGAGATACGTACCAGTTCCACCATAATAATAGCGCGTCAACTTCCTCCTTTTCCTCCACATCCTCAAACAATTCCAATACACTATTGAAGAAACGCTCTGAGTCGGTGACAGTATCTGTTCGAGAAAATACAGCTGACGACGAGAGGGAAAATCGAGCCTAGAAAGGGGAATCAGAAGCAACATGCGAAGGGGTCTCTTAACAGCTACCTGCGTGGCAATGTAAGCGATCGATGCCGGTGTGACGCATTTCATACCGTGAATCCGCGCGTTCCCAGACCTTGTGGCCCTCGCATCCTTTTCCACTGAACTTGGAGATGTAAACACGTGCTTATAGGCCTATGAACATCAGCATGCGCGAGTTCGTCGAAAGTACCAGATAGAAACATACTGAGACGAGCAGCTGGCTCTTGAAAAGCCCCTTCCATGGGTCATCAGAATCGTACCGATAACCAGCATATAGAAAAATGGGCCACTGGTCTCCTGGAATAAGCATTTCACCGTCTCGCAATTTCCGTTTGATACTGTTCGAGTGAGATGAACGGGAAAAAATGAGATTATTTGATCTTACTCAGGATTCGACCAATCCAATCCTGCAGGGCAAAGCAGCGCTCCTGTCTGTTCATGGCGAAAGCCCCGATCTGATTTCATGTTACGGGAGAGTGGCGGAATAAGGGATTGGCCTCGAGGAGTGATCCAATCGAGGATAGGGCCTTTCATACTCTTTGTATCGTCCGATCTAGCGCTAGACACCCCTTTTTGAATCTGCCCTACCGTTAAATAGCCACACTCAAGGTGATGCGGTCACACTTACTAGTTCCCCTATGTGCATGATCTCCTCGTCAGAGCCTTCCTGTAGGCGCTCTTCAAGATGGGGGACCATCCGAAGTAATTCTTCATAAACCTTGTACTCCCGCCTCTGCCTATCAAACAATGAAACACGCAGTGCATGACAAGAATGATTGATTCAGCGAGTTGGCCTTAGATAGGAACGGCTCACTCATATGTCAAGGACTCAGGCTCCTCAGCCAGCTCTCCCATTCTAAGAAGACCACGTGTGATTATAGACTGGACGTTGCAAAGAGCGTGTACAGTCCGTCCAAAATGACGACCGTGATGAACAAGCGGATCTGTGAGACACCTTGCGGAGGGTCAGAGGTCGCCCAGGCAGGCGAGGCAAAGTAGTGCTTACGGCCTTTTCCTGGGGCCTAGTTGAAGAGCACTAGGCTGACGTTTATCACCAAGAGAGTGGTCCTCAGGCATGGAAGTAAGAACGGTGCGTCGATGAGAAAACGGGCGTGGGACCTGGTATCGCGTCCAAAGTTTTTAACGAGCGAGCAAGCGAACGAGTCATAAACTATGGTGAGTCAGAAAGTCAGTGGGAGTCAGAGCGAGTCACCTCGGGTAGGAGGAGGAAGGTCGGGCTTCGGGTATCCAAGCCAATTCGAAGCGACCCTCAAGGGTATTTAGGACATTGACCTGCTCAAGGCCATCTCATCCTGCACTGCCTAGCCATGTCGTCCCAACCTTTAACTCGCGAATCACTGGTCATCTCCATCCCTTCTCGTCATCGCCGATACCTGGACAAGGTTCGGGGATCTGACAACGCGGTTTTTCAGTACGACATTCAAACAGGGGAGATGATTCCATGGAAGTGGTGGGTCTTGTCACCTCAAAAATTTGAAATGTCTGACGCACAATGCAGGCCCGTAAGCTTAAGGGAGGGGGACCGTGTCGTGCCTTCGTCTCTGAGGAAACACCGCCTGACGAATAGATTTCTCGGGCCGTGTTGTTTGTGCCCCTTGCTCGAGAGAAACGGACCACCGGTGTTCACGGAGGCAGCTATGTATCTTGCAACGTCGGGTCCTTTCCATGGTCAATACATTGCTCGATGCGCACATGGAGTGTGTGGATATATAGGTCAGTCCCCATCCAATGAGCGTGAATACACACGACTTACCAATCTCACAAGTTCGCCTCGAGCATGCCTACCAACGTATTGGTTGTCCAGTGCATATGTACGCGCCTCGTGGTGAGCACCTCGAGATCAATCTCTAGGTCTAGAATTGACTCCCACGCAGAGGCAACCGAAGCGCGCCCACGACCAGTGCTACACTTTAGCGAAGCAGGATATGTCCCCCTGAACCCCTTTCCAATGCCTCTGAAACGCACTCACGCACAAATCGGTGAGTGTCAGTACCTGTTTGACATTCAGGTGTAACTCACTCACCATTTCAGATGTAACCTCGAACGAAAACCCACTTCTCCGCCTTGTGCAAAGGCGCCGTGTCTCTACTCAATATCGACCAAACCCGTTGTATGACCTCCTTCGACAGATGGACACGAACATTTATCCAGGTGTTTCCGAAGAGGCCTTTTCCAAATTCTTTGTGAAGTGCTCCTGTCGATTGATCACGACCCGTCGGGCCTTCGCTCACCACGAATGCCCGTTGGAAGTAATTGATCTCACCACAGATTCAGATAATCAAGGGGGAGATACCGATGAGGAGCAAGCTACAGAACTCTAGAAAATTAGTACCAAAGCGTTGACACCATAGGATTCATATACAGCCATTACAGTCAGCATAGAATTAATGTACAGCCATTAGACTCAACACCATAGGATTGATACGTAGCCACTCATTTCAATATGAACCGGCTCATATGCATGAAGATCAAGTTGTGGGAATGGTAAAAGTGCGTATTAAGGGAAGAACCAAAGACTCAATGGTCAGCAAGTCTGCGAGACAGAACAGTAGTGGCCATGTTCTACAGACTCGACAGCATATGACTTTGAGTCTGCACATTACGCTACGTACTCACCTTCCCGAGAGCTGTTGCCATTCATCAGAAAGTTTGAGGAGTTCTGCCTTCAGCATCTCACGCATGGTGGGAACGACGCCCGCCTCCCATTCTATTTCTGCCCCTGATGCATGCCCCTTCTTCAATGTCTTGCATGATGGCCCAAGGGCAATAGATCAGGATTCGTGATAGCAAGCATCGTGAAGACTTACCGATGTCGGTCTCATGAACATATCCGGGTTTTTCATGAAAAGATAGTTGAAGTGGAGAAGGTACAAGCCACAATCATACTGATTGGGTTGCATGGGCACCTGACGAGGACATTCATTCGAGGCATACATCATACACAACAAATGTGACCCACCTCAAACTGTTTTGCATGCGGTTCGAACAGAGGCGTGATATTGATTCGGGCCTTGACCTCCTCACATAGATACTCAGCTAAGCGCCGGCCCGTATTCCGACGCTTTCGGTTGAGAGAATCGAATATAAAGATTTGCGTACTGGCAAAGATCAATTAGGAGTAACAGTGAAACGATCATCATCGTTATGGCTCACGCGTGGACCCAACTTGATGTAGTCGAGCCTTCGCTATCCGACAACATAGTCCATCCAAGTCGGTGCGCCGAATCAACGGCAAAAACAGTATTGTATTTAGCTGGCGGGCGCTCGAATAGGCCTTGTGGATGGCTTATGACTGCCAAGTACCAATGCTGTTCCGCCCTATCAGTCATGTCTCAGCAATGTAGTCACGGAACTAAGAAGCTTGCTCGCACTCATCATGTATAGGGACGATCAAGAACTTCTTGCTGAAGATATCGACTCTGTTTGTATGACTTTTGGCTGCTTCATAGCCAGCTCGTCTACGAAAAAAAAATAAGCGATCTTCACAGCGCTCCATGAGACGTAACTCACAATCGCGTATAGAAAAACGTGCTATATATGTGTACCTGGTCCATAGCAACAGAATCCTTCACCCTTGACTTGGCATACCACAGTCTTTGTGTTCATATGAGCGAGCACTCGGGTTTCGGATAAAATCGAACACTTACTTTAAACCAAGATTGATGAGATTATCATTTAAGAATCTGCGAGGTTTTAGTCGCTCCATATCCTGTGGTCCGATATCAATCGCGCCATGGCCAACAAAGGGGTAAGTCAAAATACTGTAGAAAGTCGAGAATAAGTGACAATTTGTATGTATTCATTGATACATACATCGCGCGAGTGTCCGATCGAGCAGATGAGTCAGATTGCTTTGGCAAAGGTACTTTCGTGGGCAGCTCTACCTCAACATCATCATCTTCAGACGTGAGAGAACTGAGTGGAGAGGATGGAGGAATAGGTAATGCCTCTGAGACCGTTGGCAACGAAGCATCCTCTAGAGCTGATGCTGGAGTATTTGAGGAATTGAAGAGAGGTGGGGGCGCCGGCACGGTTCCTGTGCCAGATCGTGGAAAACCAGTGTCAAGAGATGATGCTTGTGTGCGAGATGTTTTGATTGGCTTTGAGCCAAGAGACAAAAGAGGCTTCGTTTTTGAGATATATCGTGGCGAGATTGTGTTCGAGGCTACCGCTATAGTTGAAGAATTTTTTGATTCATAGAAAGACTTCTGTCGGCGTACGGCAAATGTAGGATGCGAAGATGCTGCACTCTGTTGCAAGGGTCGTTCGGATCGTGCCGCATGTTTCCTATGGTATGATCTATATCGGCGGCGTCTGGAAGGCACGCATATCAGACTTACGCAATGGGGCACAAAGCAGACTTGGATAACACCCGCTTAGTGTGCGCAAGAGGCGATGGCACTCGCAAGGTGCTGGGTGGCAGAGACGCACTAGCATAATCTTGTGTGAGAAAGGCTGAGATCGTGCGTGACAGAGTGAACATACCTCGCCGACGCAAACCCCATAACAGCGTGCATCCTCGCCACAAGATCCTTCGGCGGTGGTTTCTTCATGGAGCGAGCTAGCTCCGCATCTTCAGGATTCAATAGCATGATTTGTCTGGACGTCGAAAGGCTGAAGCGATGGACATTCGAAGTTTACTCGTCGAGCACAGCAGTCCTGCAATGAGCAAGACTGAGTGATGTCGGTCACCCGATACCACCTGCAATGAGCAAGTGAATACCTTCGTGGAAGGGGAGACGGATGTCGAGAGAGTCGCAGAAAGAGGAGGTCCGTCACGGAGTGCGTTGTGGAAATGGCCAGCCTGGCAATGCCCGAAGCAGCGAAAGTTTGCCAAGGGAAATTTCCCACGTCCCGGAAATATCCGGGTGAGGCGTATGAGTGTGTATGGCCGGTTATACACGACCTTATTCACCTTCATGACCTACGATGACTACATTTGTTGCAGGCTCTCGAACGAAGACTGCGTTAGACAATTATGCTCTGATGAGGGGAAGGCTTTGCACGTTGTTGACACATCATATTCGATCATGGACTTGCGGCGACCTAGTACGTCGGACTGACACGACGGGGTTTGTCCTGCTCGCAGTGAGTGAAATTGCGCCTCGTGTGTCTATTTAATCCGATCTGCCTCTCCCACATATTGATATGCCCTTTGGCAACGTACCACATCACTCTAGTGCCATATCAAAGGAAGATGAGTGAACAACGCTCTTGCAATCATGACAACAGGTTGGCATTCCCCGAGTTGCCTAGCATGCCAGACAGGAGCGACGCGCCTCGTTGCAGAGTGTTTCTCGACGGCAATGGTCCCCTGTGCCGCGTTCTCTTATCTACTGTTCACCAGCTTGACGATGACCAGACGGAAGAACATCCCTGCGTCATGCCTTGGTGCTATTCTATCCCCCTCACCCTCATGAACAAGGCTATGGCTTTCTTCGAGTCACTGCGGCACCCCGACGGCTCACCCATCGTCTATCCTACACACGAGAAGGATCTAGAGATGTCGCCGAGACACATGTGCGAATACACGTACATCTGGAGGCTGCGGCGTGCGTTTCTTAAGGCAATTTACGCGGCCAGTTGCAATGATCAGATGGGAAGTAACTGGCGATGGCCAAAGATCCACGGGTACCTGTATCGGGAGTACTCTGGTTACGGTCACGATCGCGCACAGCGAATGTTCTACCGTGAGGATGAGCAGGCTGTGGGCCAGGTTCCTTACACTGTGCCGGACGTGGCCCAAATGAGTTGAGTGTTTTGTTTTATCTGAGAATGTGGCTTGCTGATCGTACTTGGTCCTAGATTGGGCGGCGCTGCTCAACAGAGACATGAAACGAAGGAAATGGCGATCCTTTTTGTGGCGACATATCAGCCAAGGGTATGATTCGTTTGGAGAAGAAAATGTCAGGATGTGGTTCGCATGGCGCGAACGCAAGTACTCCATCAGCGGGGACCAATTTCTGTTCGATGATGATATCCCGCCTCGCCTCGCCTATCTAGCATCCGGAACACAGGAAGCAGAGGAGGGTAAGTCAGCTGAATCTGGAACGGACGTCAGCTGACCAGAAGGCATGGCGACAGTTGATCTTGTACAATCCGACGACGAAGGCTCCAGTTTGATCCATGTTGAAGCGGATAGAGAGCAGTCATTGTGATTAGGACAGGTCATCCCACTCGATCGAAAAGACAGATTTTTCAAGTTCCACCATCTCTGATCGTATGAGCGCTTCGTATTGTGGTCAGTTGGCAGTCGTGTGCTTTGTCTTGTGTTGTATGTTTATGAGTAGTCCCCACTGAGAAGTTTCGTATCATGATGTACAAAAGAACGTGGTTATTTGGTGTTCATATTAGTGATGTCGATGAACATTTGTCGTCTATAATGCTGCGTGGTTGAAGCCTTGCTGTGTATGGCGGTCAAAGTGTCGTTTTATTCATTCCGCACGACAATGGAGGTTCCCACGAAAACTAAGCTCCCCACGAGACTGCACAACTCCCGAACACACGAGAATGACATCACACACGAAAAACAAAACCGCACACACATGTTACATCTCGGTCAAGCGCACACGAGACTGACCAGTGTTGCGTATCATAAACTGTTTCGCAAAAAGATAATAAAAGTTGAATGTGGATCACTCTAGTCTCTACGCAAACGTTCTATTCTTGCTAACATATGTCCTGGACAGAGCTGCGCGCCTCTTCACTATGCTGTGCCACTGACACATCCATGGCTCGTCGCGCAAGGCGTCTCCGATCTCGAAGACAGCGGCGAGGCCACCCTCAATAAACTCAACACCCTCATCGTTACTCATCTTGTTTGTCCTCCTGCCCGCCCCGACTCCGCCCCGTCCCTGCCACAGGACGCGCTACCGGCTACTGGAAAATCACTAAGTACTGCACAACGCAAGCCCTCCGCATCGCCGGGTCCACCCCGGCGCGGCGCCCTGACCCTCGCCTCTAGCTACGGCACTGCAGACGCGCCTGCCGGACGCGGAGCGCGCGCTCTGTGTCTCGTTCACGTTCATGCCGTTGCCTTGCATGGCGGTGGGCCTGCAGTCCGCATGCTGGACGAGGGACACTTTGTGGACGCAGATCAAGAAGGAAAAGTGGGAGAGCGCGGTGATGGAGTGCTTTGAAGGCGCCTTTAAGAGGTGCAAATGCGGCACAAAGGAATTGGAGGAAAGGGGGGGACATGATCAGAATGGGGTGTCGGCCACGGTGTCGCCGTATCACGTTGGAAGCTTGTCGTTGATGATGAGCAGCCACAGCTCTGCCCCGATCGCATGTGCGCCGCTCCCAGCGACCTTTGTCTTCGCGAGGGTGTTGGCGGAGAGCAAAGGCTTGAAGAGCCAGAAAATCTACGTCAGGGAGCCCGGATCATTCATGAAGAACTCGTACGCCTGCGGCGCAAGGGGGCACGTGTCAGCCGGTGTGTGGGAACACGAGCTGTTGAAGCCAAACCAGCGGAGCACACCGAAGGAACCGCTGTATGTCGCTGGATATGACGATCAGATCTTTATTTGCGCCATAGAGCGCTGTCTTCGCATCCAGCTTGTCGTACATGCTCGCAAATATCTCGGGGAGGTGTGTCTGCTACGGCTGTGAGTATGGTGTGGTCACGGCAGCATCGAAGGGACAGGGGCACGTACACGGAACTCCTTGAGCGTCGACTGTTCGCTCGCTGTGAACGTCTGGGCCGGTGGGCTCCGGGACTGCTGACTCGACGTGCGTTCTCCTTTCCTTGCTGTCGCATTTCGTGTGGTCACGCTTGCGGGTGTAAATCGAAGATCCCGCGTCAACTGTATGTATGCGGCGATGGAATGTGACAAAGTCCATTTCTTCGTGTAGTATCTTACCGAAGAAGACAAGGCAGTCGAGCAGTTCGAAACCACGCGCCGCACGGCTGGCATCAACGTCACTCAAAACAAGGACGAGGAGCGTGCGTGGGCAAGAACACGGGCGCGAAGACGAGGGGGAGCCAGGCGAGGCGATGGGCGATGGCAACAACGAGGGCGACAACGAGGATAACAACGAGGAGTGATGGAGGGAAGAGTTCACAGGATAGGCAATGCAAATTGCTTCAGGGAAAACTGGCTGGACAACTTGCATGAACTAGAATAGCATCCCAGTTTAAGTTACCTCCTCATTAGCTTCTTTACAATTTATGAGAGTGAAGACAACATACCGCGCTGTAGGGCCCTCTGAGACATCTTCTCTGCCGCGTGAATTTTGACCCCAGACCTGCAAACCGTATGAAATGTCCTGTCTTTTCATCCCACTACCTACGTCTCCGAATTCACTGCTCTTTCACCTCTCTCCCCTACCTCTTCCCTCCTTCCAACAGTGCCAATGTAACCCTCGGCATCAATATCAAGGCTGTGGTTGTAGATCAGGGATGCGGCAGAAAAGACAACAAAAAACCTACAATTCTGCGCGAACAGATTGAATGAACCCACAATCGGGCGGATGACGTCCGAAGAAAAATCGAATCTTGCCCCGCAGCGCGTCGATGTGGAACGAGGTCGAGACTTTAAGACGGTACCAAGCGTATTTGGGGTTCATGATTGAGAGTAGGTCGTGATGTGTGGTGAGGGTGCGAGGAGCGCAAACGAAACGCGAAGTGTGAAAGGGTTTAAGGAGAAAGGCGAATGCGAATGGAGAGCGAGTATGGTGAGCGAATGAATGCAAGCGCAAACGGATGGTAGTTGAGGACGTCACGTACCCGACACATATCCCCAACGACGTTCTCGCACGTCGAACAATCGATGTGCACTTTCAAGGCAGCGCGTCGTTCTTCCATCCACCAAACTCGACAACAGCGTACGCGGTGGCTTCTGTGAGCGTGGCGAGATCCGTGTTCTGCGCCCCAATGAGCATGATATGCCTCAGTAGCCCAAAGCTGGTCGGTATGCGGACCTTATTAAAGTCGTATAGAATCCCTCGAGGCGACTGATGAGTTTGTTGGAGAAGGTGAGTCCAGGTATAAGCATAAGGCCACGCTTCTTCGACCAGAAGATTGAGGCAAAAAACCGGAGAAGATGTCCTCTGCTGCGGCAAAGGCGGCTCACCGCTCAGCGAATGTGAAGCGACGATGAGAGATCCAGCGCGATGCCCAGTCCATCTTCCTCTTGATGCAGAGGATGATCTCAGTAGCATCGCAATTCGTAGGTCCAGTCTCGTTGTGAATATTTTCCATCATTATGTGCAACGCGGTGAAGCAGCACGCTGCCTGATGGAGTCGCAAAGAACCACGGCTTAAAAGTAGTGGATCTCTGGAGGAAAATCGCTCTCAGAAAGCTGCTCGTTGGGAGGTTAGATGGGGACAACACATTTCTGGAGGAACATCGCTCTCAGAAGCCGCGCGACGCCATTGGGCTACGGCCGCTTGATGGCAGGGTGGGACGCAAAGGACGAGGGCCTACGAGCAACGCATTTCTGGAGGAACCTCGCTCTCAGAAAGCTGATTGCCGAGAGGATATACGAAGATGGCCTGGGAACATCACATTTCTGGAGGAACCTCGCTCTCAGAAATGTCTCTCGACAGCCGCGAACCGCGCGCCGCCGTCTGATTGCGGTAGCTCGATGGCAAGGTGCGATGGAAAGAGCTTCGGCCTATGGGCAACGCATATCTGGAGGAAGGTCACTCTCAGAAAGCTGGTTGCCGGGAGGATAAATGGAAAGGCTCTGGGGACAACGCATTTCTGGAGGAAGGTCGCTCTCAAAAAGCTCGACAGGACGATAGAGGTGGCCGGCAAACAGCACATTTCTGGAGGAAAGTCGCTCTCAGAAAACTGCTCGTTGGGGGGAGAGATGGGGATAACACATTCATGGAGGAAGACGCTCTAAGATATGTGTCTCAACAGCCGCGCAACGCCATCTGACTACACCCGCTTGATGGCAGGGTGGGACGCAAAGAACGACGGCCTATGGGCAGCGCATTTCTGGAGGAAGGCCGCTCTCAGAAAGCTGATTGCCGAGAGGATATACGAAGATGGCCTGGGAACATCACATTTCTGGAGGAAGGTCGCTCTCAGAAATGTCTCCCGACAGCCGCTAAACACGCGACGCCGTCTGACTACGGCCGCTTGATGTCGGGGGAATGACAACGCACTTCTGGAGGAAAATCGCTCTCAGAAAGCTGCTCGACAGGAGGATAGACGGTGGCGGAGTGAGAGCAACCCATTCCCGGAGGAGGGTCACTCTCAGAAATTTGTCGATAGAGCTAAGAGCTGGTAATATGACGACGTCCGTACAGACATTCGGCCAAAGAGTGACCGTGGGACCGAAATCGCTGACCGTGGGAGCGGAGCTCACATGACTTCAAGTTGCCCCACTCATAGTCCTCAGGCGGTCGTCGTTGGGCAGCATCGTGTTTCGCGGCTGTCTAGGCAGTTTCTGAGAGCGTTTTTCCTCCAGAATTTGTCTTGTGGCGTCCTTATCGGTTGAAAGCTTTATTCCTTCGTCTTCAAGTCTCCCTTTCCTTCCAGTCATCCCGCGGTCGTCACTGGGCGGTACCGTGTTTTCCGCGGCTGTCTAGGCAGTTTCTGAGAGCGTTTTTCCTCCAGAATTTGTCTTGTGGCGTCCTTATCGGTTGAAAGCTTTATTCCTTCATCTTCAAGTCTCCCTTTCCTTCCAGTCATCCCGCGGTCGTCACTGGGCGGTACCGTGTTTTCCGCGGCTGTCTAGGCAGTTTCTGAGAGCGTTTTCCTCCAGAAATAGTCTTGTGCCGCTCTTGTGCCACATCTGTTGAGACCTCTACTTTTCGTCTCCTTCACGTCGACGCACTCTCCTCCAGCAATTGTTCCGCTTCGATCTTTTCATCACAATGAAAGCCTCCGTCTCCCGAGACCAATACCCCTGGGTTGAAGTCACGAGGTCGCAGCAGTCGGCATGGGTAGTTGTCGCATTTCGCCCTGCCCTACCATGAGTTCCACATCTTACTTCTCCAGAAACGCATTCACCCGCCAGCGGACGTGACCTTCGACGCTGATCCATCTCGTGCCGGACGCCTGAAACCGTACGATTGGGCAGTAGATCCAGCTCCTCATGACTCGCGTTTTCCCTGGAGGCCCTTCATCCCAGTTGATCCTGGATCCATCAGGGGTGACTCTTCGGAATGGATTTTTCCAGCCTCCGAAGCAAGTCATGACTTTTATTGCTTCCCTTCTCGGACCATTCGCCCAGGATTGGTCAAGGCACACAACCAGATCAGAGCTTTTATCATCCGTTGTACCAGTGCGTTGAGAGACATTCTTGACTGGGATGGCAACCGGCCTCTCGAGGTTAGTGTGTTGCAGGAAGGGATTGTCTATCCCTGGAAAACTGAAGAGGATGCACATATCACCTTTTGGCGATTACGTCGTCCCTTTCTCGACTGCTTTGGATTCATCAGCTTTCTTGTCTGGAGGATTGAGCAGGGGTTTGGGCCGAAAGTGAGTGCTTTACAGGGTTGAGGTTTCTGCTCATATCTCATGTCTTGCTTTCTAGTGGCGTGATCGTCCTAAGGCTCAGGCCTCTTTGTCATTTGCTTTCGACCAACTGGATAAGTTCATCTTGGGCGCTCGCATCCGTGGAGTCACCATCGTCACACAGGGCTATCCAACCTGGGGTCCCGAAATGAAGACGACTTGGGAGCTTCTCAAGCTCGCACGAATCAATATTGCATACTCTTGGAGCGCTCGACAAGCGGGAGAGGTCAGCGCATTCGGTGACCTCAGGCCCGATCGGTGGCGACTTAACGGGAAACCGTTCACGATTGTGTCCTACAAACCCCCGCCACAGACAACGTACCTGGCAATGCTGTGGGGTGACGATCGTGGCATCATCGGCTCCAAAAAAGACAGAAGATGGGAGGATTACTACTGTTCAGCCTCTTATCTATCCGCAGACGATTGCGTCAACGTGCGCGTGTTTTACATGGAGACACAGATCGGGCTGGATCAGGACGATAGTGACGCTGAAGATCGTGAGGGTTGCACAGACCCTCCCTCCATTAGGGGGCGCACTTTCCACCTGATCGACTGTGATATCAGCCGTCTTCGCCCAGAGAAAAAGCACGCAGAAATACTCAAGAAGAGAGCAGCGTCTAACAGTCGCCTTTCTGCGGTTCTCCTATACGACCACGATCGCATTCCTCGTTCTGCCCTGTCTCGACCTGCCCCTCCTCCGCCAGCCCCTCCTCCGCCAGCCCCTCCTGCCAGCCCCTCCTCCTCCAGCCCCTCCTCCGCCAGCCCCTCCTCCGCCAGCCCCTCCTCCGCCAGCCCCTCCTCCGCCAGCCCCTCCTCCGCCAGCCCCTCCTTCGCCAGCCCCTCCTCTGCCAGCCCCTCCAGCCCCTTCTCCGCCTGCCTCTCCTCTACCCGCCCCTCCTCTGCCTGCCCCTTCGCAACATCAGCTGTCAAATGTGTCGCCTGGTAGCAATACGTCGTACAGGGGTGGTACGTTGTCCAGCGGCAACACGTCACAGGAGGTGCAGATGCACATTGACACCCCTGGTGCAGTGTCATCATCATTCCAGCCGCACTCTGAAGATCACGTTCAAGGCGTTGGACGGTCCGAGTCATCGGAGCATCTCAGGTATGCGTTTTCTTCAATCTCAGAGCGCAAAAACATTACTGACGAATATTTTTGGTGCGCAGCACAACAACAATGCTAGTTGACTCGCAGAGCCAGTATATGGCAATGGATATCGATTTGGAGGACCGGGGCACGGGTTTGTCTTCGTCGTCAGGCCCTCCATGCATTGTGTTGTCTGACTGCGACGCGATGCGGGAAGGCTCGTATGAGCAGGATGTGGCGATGAATGTCAACTCGGAGGTGGAGGACCGGGTTGAACGCAATTCTTCATCCAGTCATGCTCTTGTCGGCTCGAATGACGATCCAAGCGAAGACGATGTGAGATTCTCGCGTTCTCCGAGCCCTGTCATCGTTCATGAGGGACATTTGGAGGTACACGCGGTCACATCCACTGATGTTGTCGACAGGGAGAATTATCCTCCCGCCTTTATTGCTGCGCTTTTCCCGAAAGTCTACCCCGCACCTCCCGGCAGTGAATTCTTAAGAGGGCACTGGATAGCACCAGAAACCTTTCAATCTGAAGAAATGCTCATTGTCTCTCCCGGGACGCTTGCGTACTTAGACAGCATCAAGGAAACGACTTCGGGAGGTTGGGCTCCCTATGCGCCGTTTGACGTTAGACCTCTGGCTATCGACACTGGCTTCTTGCGGGTATCTCACGTCAAGCTTCATCCGCTCACTGAGATCTGGTTGCTAGCCATTTTGGAATGGAAGGCCTTTGAAGTCGAGGCGTTGCTGGAGGTGATGTTGCAGCATGGGATGTCGTTCCGTCTCAGTTGGAATAGCATGTGGGGTCAGCAGAAGATCGCGGCCAATGCTGAACGCCGTACGAATGAACCTCGTCCCAACTGGGTGGACGGAGACAACTTCCTCATAGGCGAGCGACAAGACTCTCTCTCCTCCTTTGGCCAGCTATATCAGGAGCGGGTTCGATGGCTCCTGCGACAACCCTACGCAAGACGTCTTGTGGCGTATGGTGGCCTGGCTTGGCGCCTTGTCATCCATTTTGGGTCCAAGGACATAGTTCGGAGCTACCTGGAGGGGCCAAGTGAGGCATACACTGTCTGGGGTGAACGATACACAGCTGGATCAGATCGCGAATCGGAGTGCCCAGAAGATGAAGAGAGCGATCTGGCTCTCAAATTACTCCTGGGGTTCACGGCGCTACCAGGGAATGTGTCTCTGTGGCCCAGCATGGCCCTCTGGCGTGCCAGCTACCTCTGGAATGGTTCGTGGTCGTCATCTGCCGAGACATGGTTTCAAGACATGTTGACGCGTCTCCATGACGGCGAATTGACGCCTCGAACTTCTGTGCTGTGGTACTACACATTGCGGGGCCGGGATAAGCGTGAACGTGGGGCGAATAAAAAACGTCTGGGAGCTGACAAACAGCTGGCGACCGTCCGGACGTACAATCAAGACGTCGTCCTGGCTTCCGCGTTGCATACCCCAGGAATACTAAATGTAGCACATAAGTTGTAAGTAGAATTCTTGATCCTGTCAGGCTGGCGACGTCATTTTGAGATCGTGCTGCCGAGGATTCCGAGCATGTTTCTTTTCTTGTTGAACCTTGAACTGGACTACATATCCAAACTTCTCCTTGTTATCGATGTATTCTCGATTGCTGGCTCTTTCTCACAAATGATTTTGTCTCATCGCCAAAGGGCCTTGTCATTATATACACGTCGTAATCATGTCTGCTTTCAGGAGTCTCAGTGAAATTACGAAGCTACAAAGAGCGATTCACAGCTCTCCGGGCACCCCTTGGGACCTGTCGGTGGGGAACGGGGGGAAGTGTGACACGGGAACGACCGAAATGTGAAAAGCGCTCCTGCCCGCGATATTGATCACCGCCCTCACCAGCGCATCTCGACATGTTTCTCCACCCACCTTCCTGGAACAGTAGGCCTTCCTCCTATCTAGATGTCGAAGAGCCTGCCGTTTGCAAGGTATGTGGACCCACCTCAAGGAATTGGCACCCTTCAGACTTTTTTTTCGCAGCGTCCTGATCAACTGGTCGTCTCTTTCTTATTATCCTTCGACGTTCGAAAGCCTTATCCAGACTATGAAAAATCTGCGCGGCTGGACTGCATGTCAACTATGACCGAGCTGTACACAGATGTGTACTATAGGCATCTTTTCAACGACATGTCTCGAGCTTTCACTATGGTCAGTCAGGGTTGGATTGGCGAGGCTTGGAGGGCTTGGCACCCAGAGTTTTCCTTCGGGAGTTATTATGCTCCCAGGGATAGGAGTGGAGATTTATCACCCACTAGCAATTATTCGGAGGAATCGGAGGTAGGTGATGGCCTTTTGCTCGAAGGCTCTGAGTTTACATTGTTCCCCAACTCCGTAGAACTTGTCTCGACATCATTCGCGCTCGAGTAGCCCTGGGTCCGTTCTGCATCTGCCGATCCCCCAGGTTCTAGCGACACCAGCTGTAATCACAGACAGGGCTTCTTCACCCTTCTTTGGCAAGAGCGTAGTGGACTCCAATGTTGTCAGCTATAGTGCTGAGCCGTCTGGTGCGCCGACAACTAATGGGAGTGTCTTCTCAGCGTCATCATCGCCGGCACTCAATGGCAAAAGCGTAGTGGACTTGAATGTTGTCAGCTATAGTGTTGAGGCGTCTGGTTCGCTGACGACTGATGGGAGTCTTATCTCAGTGTCATCATCACCGGCACTCAGCACAGTTTCAGCTACTCACCCCATTGCTGCTGAGCACTCTTTGATGGTCTCGCCCTTGCTTTCCCTGGCAGGTGCTAGTGCTATCCGTTCTCCATTGCCATCGCACAAAGCGCTGGGTCTTGATTCCTTACCGGTAGCTAACCTTTTTTTGATTTGTCGTAGCCTGGGGAGCTTGCCTCATTCTCTCTTAGCCTCGGTCTTTTACATTTACAGCTGGGTTTTGGATGATATTGGTGTGTTTGATGATGATGGATGGGGACTACACTTCTGATTGTTTAGAAATCTTCTTACGCGCATGCTGGCTCGTTCAGCGTATTATACGTTTACTTTGAATGAATTCAGATACTCAAAAGGATATCAGATTGCTTGATCGAAATTCAACACCCGATTGGCCGACGCTGATCGGAGTTTGTCGGAATCCGAATCACGAGCGTCGATGTTGAACATCTGACAATGTGACCATCCTCCATCAATGTGATGCAGCTTTCTGAGAGCGACTTTCCTCCAGAATTGCGCTGTTTCCAGGCCACCTCCATCAATGTGATGCAGCTTTCTGAGAGCGACTTTCCTCCAGAATTGCGCTGTTTCCAGGCCACCTCCATCTATTGTCCTGTCGAGCTTTCTGAGAGTGACTTTCCTCCAGAATTGCGCTGTTTCCAGGCCACCTCCATCTATTGTCCTGTCGAGCTTTCTGAGAGCGACTTTCCTCCAGAATTGCGCTGTTTCCAGGCCACCTCCATCTATTGTCCTATCGAGCTTTCTGAGAGCGACTTTCCTCCAGAATTGCGCTGTTTCCAGGCCACCTCCATCTATTGTCCTGTCGAGCTTTCTGAGAGCGACTTTCCTCCAGAATTGCGCTGTTTCCAGGCCACCTCCATCTATTGTCCTATCGAGCTTTCTGAGAGCGACTTTCCTCCAGAATTGCGCTGTTTCCAGGCCACCTCCATCTATTGTCCTGTCGAGCTTTCTGAGAGCGACTTTCCTCCAGAATTGCGCTGTTTCCAGGCCACCTCCATCTATTGTCCTGTCGAGCTTTCTGAGAGCGACTTTCCTCCAGAATTGCGCTGTTTCCAGGCCACCTCCATCTATTGTCCTGTCGAGCTTTCTGAGAGCGACTTTCCTCCAGAATTGCGCTGTTTCCAGGCCACCTCCATCTATTGTCCTGTCGAGCTTTCTGAGAGCGACTTTCCTCCAGAATTGCGCTGTTTCCAGGCCACCTCCATCTATTGTCCTGTCGAGCTTTCTGAGAGCGACTTTCCTCCAGAAATGTGTTGCTTGTAGTCCCTCATTCTTTGCGTGCCACCCTACCATCAAGCGGCTGTAGTCAGATGGCGTCGCGTGGCTGTTGGGACACATCTGAGAGCGATCATCCTCTTAGAAAGGCATTGTCCTCATCTACCCTCCCGACGAGCAGCCTTCCGAGAGCGACTTTCCTCCAGAAATGCCGTGCCTGTAGGCCGTCGTTCTTTGCGCTCACCCATTTCCATATATCTCTTGTCGAGCACCTTCCTCCAGAAATGCGTTACTCAAAATGCTGTCATTCTTTCTGATTCACCCACCGGCCGGAGTCAGACGGCGGCGCGCGTTTCGCGGATGTTGAGACACATATCTGAGAGCGACCTTCCTCCAGAAATGTGTTGTCCTGTCTATCATCCCGACGAGCAGCTTTTTGAGAGTGCCTTCCTCCAGAACTGCATTGTTCTTTAGCCGTGATTTTTTGTGACTCCACTGGGCAGCGCGTTGCTTCTACGCGTTCCATATTATGACGGAAGTTTTCCACGACGAGAACTGGACCTACGAAACGCGATGTTGTTGAGACCATCCCTTGCGTGAAGAGGAAGGCGGACTGGGCACTGCGCTGGGTCTCCGATCGTCGCTCCACATTTACCGAGCGATGAGTCTTCTTTGCCACAGCAGAGGATATCTTCTCCTCCGGTTCTTTCACCTCAATTTTCTGGTCGAAGAAGCCTGGCCTTGTGCTTATACCTGGACTCTCCTTCTCCTACGAACTCACCAGTCGCCACGAGGGATTCCACACTGACTCCGCATGCTTGTTGTTCAGCCATCTCAAGAGGCATCCACATCCTAACAGTCGTCCACATCGTCGTCGAATGCGTTGTTATCGAGGAGGAGCTCTTGACAGGTGAGTACATGTTGATCACTAC
>JBCAQO010000112.1:0-29978 GCA_039111635.1 Heterobasidion occidentale | reverse complement strand
GGCTGACTCGCTCACACTCGGATGAGAGGCTCCTGCATCCGTCCTCAGGTCGTTCCTGGGCCTCTCTGCTCCCCGCTCCCTCGTCGGCCCCCATTCCAGTAGAATCATGCCAGGGGTGTGGGGTGTTACTTTCCCAGCCCTCCCTGATTAAGAGATGTACGTAGATGTGATTATCGAAGAATCGTGCAATAGAATTATGAAAACACCATGTCCTCGGCATCAAACATCGTTGTGTCCTCATCTACACTTTCCGGATCTTCCATGGATTCCTCTGAATCTGACACATCCTCCCATCCCTCTGCCTCACGATCTTCCAAGGCCAGCTCTGGGTCTTCTCTCTCCTCCATATCCGTATCCTGAAGATCGGGCACCCGTGTCGTGGGCTCTGGTTCCTCAAGAAATTCCAAGGGCCCTTGTCGTCCAGAAGGAATGACAGGAGTTGATCGTTCGTGGGCATGAATGTGCCCAATGCCCATACCCCAGTGATAACGCATCAGAATATCACGATCAGCAAACCTAGACGCGAGACCGTGAGTCGGGCTTTCATATGCCGAGTACGATGTTCACTCACCGATTCACATAGTAAGCCTTCCAGTCCTGTCCGTCCTTGGCACATCGGGAGAGACCCATCCCATCTGCATGCCGAGGACCTTTTGCGAACGCTGGGATAATGTGACATTCCCGGAGAACGTCTACTGGGTCTAAAAATCCAAAGGAATCCTCCCTGTTCAAAGGGGGAAAGCGGAGACAATCTAATTCGCAAGTGTCCCAACCATCGTCCGTCGCAGGCATGGTCTCATACCATCTGACCCACAAGAAGTCCATACGACGAGGGCAGTAATCCAACATGCCGGAGCCGGTGTAGATAACATTTGCATGGTAAATTCCAAGGACTTGCGCATACCAAAAATGATGACTTGTTGCATCGGAATCCACGTTAGCCAACACCATGACATTGCTGCGAGAGTGACCTGGATGAATGTTGTCCTGTCCTCGTTGAACATCGTAAGTCGTGTAATTGAAACGCGCTAACTTGTGCAAATAGAGCTTGTCGTGCTTGAAGAAGATGAGATCGCAGTCGTCCCGCTTTGTAGGGTCCCGGACTGGAATTTCAGTCCTCAAATACTCAGGAAGCGTAGCGGCTTCGACCTGTAACACAGTTTGTATGCGCGGAAGAAGATGAGCCCTGAGCTTGGACAAGAATTCCTGAAGATCATAAGTGTCTGATAGTTTCACATGAGAAAATGATCAACGTACTTTGATGGCGGGATCTCCTGAATTTCGCTGTAAAAAGAGAGGAAGAACCACAGGGCACTTTTCCGTTTCGCCAATATGATACCGCTGTTTCAAATCCTTCGAGACGGACTCTTGTTTGCCGTGTTTATAGGAAAGCTGGCGGATGCGAGTCTCACGTCGTTCGATCTGTGTGAGTTGCTTTGTATAATTTTTGCCGCTTGTACGCAAGAAACTACCTTTGGGTCTAAGATGTTCACGTTCACCCTGTGAATGTGTCAATATTCGCAGGAAGCACACAGAGAAAAACAGGCACGGACCGATTGAGAAGAATATGAATCTGTTGTCCCAAATGCTATAATAGATCGAACATAGTCACCAAGAGAGTGAATCTTGTAAGTTTCCAAATTGAATGACTTGGGCTTTCTGGCTGTATCCGCTGAACTGCTTGCGAGCACAGATGCAGGACGAGGAAGTTTGGCCATTTTATTTTGCTGGCGTCGTTGTCGAGCAGCGCTCTCTTTTGCGAGCTCCCGAGTATTGAAAGCAGAGCATGTGTTGTCGACAAATTCTCGAAGACGCTCTCCCAAAACAGCGGTCAGCGTAGCTAAAAGGGAAAGGGTGTGATCGGTGTGCATTCGAAGTTTTGCCAGTCCATGCCAGTGAGTCAGTACAAACAAGAGCTGCAAGATCTGGTGATTGTGCGGTTCAGGCAGGAGTCCTTCGAAGACGGGGATTGAACACTGCAGCAGATCTCAGAACGAAAACACCAGTCAAGGAGAACTGATCCTACCTGTAGAAGGTCTTCATAGTCTCGGGCAGCCATCCTCTTCAATTCGGAAGCATTTCTAGATATACGTTTGATCGCATCTCTACCGAACGAAGGTACCTGTCGGTACCTGACAGAAGATTGAGCCACCTGGTCGTTGACGACAAGACTCTGCATACCTTCGGTCTAAGATGTGCTTTAGCCCTTCGTCCTCGCAATCGAGGATGCGGAGAAGGTGTATAAACAATGACTTCCACACGCCAAGCTCAATTTCGTGCAAGAGATCGACAACAAACATGTCAAACATGTTGAAACCAAGCGGTGCCAGTCTTTCCGAGAATGCATTCTAGATGAATGTTTAGCTTACTTGGATGTTCACGCCATAGAGCGAGAAACTTACTGTTGTTGGGACCAAAGATTCTGGCTTCAACAGCTTTTCTACGGCAGAACTGTTTACTGCAAAATTTTTGTGATAGATTATTTCCCGAGCAAGCGACACAACAACCCGACGGTGTTGGTCATCCACGCGAGCCAGTGACACCCGTTGTGCCATATCCTGAGGCATACCGATGTTATGCACCCGGGATAGAGGAATCAGGCAACGTGGGCAAGGACAACCACCGAGATTTCGTATGCTGGCGAGAATGATCCTGGGACACATGATTGAGTGATGGGGTACTCCGTGATATCAAAAAGGGGAAAAACAGACTTTTCAGGATAGTCAGCAGAGTAAGTGAATATTCGAGGATAGAACCGTCGTTTGACTCCATCACAACACTCAATGACAATGCCGTGCGCATAGGCATGCAGAAATTCGTCGTCAAGGAGTAGCCTCCATTGGGCCTGTAACATATCGCGCTGACAATGGGCCATGAAAGCGCTGTTGGGTCCCTTTCCTCCAATTCTTTCGGCAGCAAAATCCTTGAAAGCGTCCGGGAGCTATTTCGTTTCGTCAGTGTCGTTCGTCTGTAGAATGGAAGCGATTTACCTTTTCGAAGTAAGCTATATGAGTGAAGGAACGACAAGATGGTTTACACCGGCGATACTTCGATTCATTGCCAAGTGCAAGATAGGCAGGCCACAGTTTGGCATCGCCGAAGGTCGAAAGATGAGTGCCGTCTGATGCAAACATCAGCGCGGCGACAACTCTTTCAAGGCTACACCCTGGTTCTCCTGGACTTTCCTGCAGAGCGTTGTGTGCATCCAAAAAAGCCTCTGATGTATAGGCTTCTCCGTGGACTTGTACTGCCTCTGGAGCACTACCAGGTTGGCATAGCAGTTTATATGGCTCGAGATGTAAGTGGGGAAAGGTTGTCGGGTTGGTGATCTTTTCCTTAATCACAGACACTAACCGTCGATGATGGAAACTTGTGACGACATAATCCTGCGCCCCTGGTTGAAGACATTTCTTGTGGAACGGGATAGATATCTTGACGGTGTCGTGTATCCACCCATCCTCCTCTTGTTCGTCCTCCCAATTATCCTCATCCTGACCAGCCAGCTTGCGATCAATACTGCTCCATGGCGTTTTTCTGACGTCCTCCGGGCGAAAATCGGTACTGCCGACGATGTCGATGAGATTTTTGAAACTCGATTGAGATTTTCGTACTCCATCGTTCCAGTACCATTCACCGAGAAGAAATGACGAGCGATTGGGATAAGGATAGAATGACGGCGCAGAAGAAGACTCAGGGAGGGCATTCGAGTCATCCTGCGTTGACAAAGCAGGCTTTTCAGCGACTCGTTCGGGATCGTGTGCTGGAAAGTCAGTGGCATGATACTGACGAAACAACCCAAAAATGTTTCGGGGAGACTTCAAGATCTGTCGCAAAGACTTTTGAATCACCTGAGGTGGATCGGAAGAGAGGGCTACGGTGGGAGGCGACTGCATCGGAGTTATAGATGCGGAAGAAGATGGCTCTGATAGCGACTGCAACTGAACGGGTAAAGCTGCCGGGGGCTGAGGCAACATGTCACGATAACGTTTAGGAAGCCTGGTATTTGCTCTACGAGGCCTGCGTTCTGCCAGAGAAAGGTTTGGGTCATCTTGATTTGCGGAGGACGACTGTGGAATAGACTGAAAACCTTAAGATACAGATGAGGGCGAAACTTTGAGATGTAAACTCACCTGTTGTACAGCTGGTGTAGGGACCTCTGCGATCGACAATGCTGGCTCCAAGACCTCCGCGACCAACGGTGCTGTCTCCAAAACTGCTCTGGATCCATCAGCATCCGTTCGACGACGTTTCTTCGCAGCCCACACTTCTTTGGCTTTTGCTAGCGCCTCAGAAAACCTTTTCTTGGTTTTCTGACATGTGCGCCTGTGGTAAGTGAGCGCCGATGGCAGCGAGAATGACCTTCCGCAAACACAAGACTCGCTGAAAGCCGGCGGCAATTCCATGAAAATCGTGTGGCCAGAGGAGGTCGAATGATACAAGCGCGGGTGGGGACTTTCAGCGCAAGCGATGGTCTGTCAGCTTATATGTAGAAAGACATGACTCGCTCGCTCGCTAAGATGTGTTTTGCCGATCGGATCTCAAATCGTTATGCGCTGTAGTGAAGTAGAATAGCTTCTATGAGGAGAAGACTACTCAGAAACCCAAGACCAGAAAGTGCTCATCACATTTTTACGGTCAACCGTCTTGTACCACAAAACCCTCTAACATCCGAACCACCGATGAGTGCCTGGAGAGGCTCCAAACGCCGTTGAGACAGAGACAGTCTAACACCCTGCAATGAGCAAGGAGCCAGCTGCTGATGACCAAACAATGCCTGCAATGAGCAAGCGCCGTTCGGAGATGACATGGAAGAGGTGCCATGGAAGAGGTGCCATCCTTGGGGAGTATACAGTTAAATGAAGCAAAGATGGGCCAGCGATGGGTGAAGAGTTGGAAAGGGGAGTTGTAGCCGTCACGTGTGACGGATTCTGCCGGCACGAGCTCCATCGGAGTTGCAACCGATTTCTTTGTAGCGGCCAGGCTCATTTTAGTGTTTCTACCCACCAATTGTTGCACATACAGTACCTATCTTAGCTTCTTGGAATACAACCTGTCATTTTTTCGTATTTTTAAAATCAAGAGAAAGCGATGCTGAGGCACTGCTGAGTCTGTCTGAACACTGGCGATTGACCGAGATAGTCCAGGATAGTCCCTGATCAATCTTCCGCGTCTCTTCCGGATGCAATCGACGTATATATTAGTAAGTGAAGGTCAATATGGCGTCACCCCACATTCACTGCTACCTTTGCTTACTACGTCCTGTCTCCGAGCTTCAGTTCCCATTCCCCGCCTTTACTATCGTCGAAATCATGAACGCGTCCGAGTCCCTGGTCAACAAGATCAACAAGTTCAAAACCATCACCACCTTGATCATGGTTATCCTTTATCTTCGAGGACAAAATAATTCGCTATCCCAGACGCAGACGGTCTACAAAGACAAGAGACAAGTCGTCGAAAGGCCCCAGTCACAGCACCGATTGCTCGATCAGCTTGCTACACTGCTTGTCAGAGACCGCGAAGTGGTGGCTGTGGCGGCAGGTATGCAGAGGGGCGCTAACGTCAGCCTCGTCGTCTCGGTCTCACATCAACGCGACATAGACGCTTCCATAGAATGCGCGGAAGACCAAGTAATGCATAACTGCATCATTACCACCAATCCGACACACCCCAATGAGGCGAGAGGGAAGACCGATCTCGCAGCAAAGACGAAGACGACGGGGACGGGCGCGGAGAAGGGAAAGAAAGTTCTGAAATCGGAGGTTCAAGCGAAAGTGGAGAAGAGAGTGAGATTGGAGACAGAGTCTCAAGTGAGGACGAGGACAACTGCTGCGACAGATGAGGCGATGACCACAAGGAGCATAAGCTCAGAGGCGAGGACGGGGGCGACAGAGCCGTCGAGAGGGAAGATGAATCGGTCAGTAGCAATGAAGGGTAAATCGGAGACGAATGAGGAGGATCGGGGACAGGATGTCGTGCCATTTACAAAGGCCATGTTAAATGAACAAAAGAAGTGAGTGCGAACTTTCTATCGAATGATAACCTTTCTGACATAGTTCATAAAGCATGAAGTTTGATGAGCACGTCTCGGAGGTGATCGAGTTACTCAAGAAAGAGGACACCACACCTTACAGCCTGGGCGTTCACGTCGTTTCTCGTGGCTACCGCAAGATGCGCTCTCGACTCAGGTGTACGATGTCTACCGCCTTCCTCAGCAAGATCTTGAATGCCGAACCTGACAGATTGCCTGAACTATTCAAGAAGAAGTCTACATTACGCAAAGAACGGGACCAAGTCCTTTCTGGAGAGCTCATAGCACGTTGGTGGGGCATCGACCTTTTCGGCGTGGAGCACGGAGGACTCGAGTTGAAAACCCGAGCGCAGAACAATGACGTTCTTTTTGTCAAGGAGACATGCGTGGCCTTCCATCATACCTTGTGCTTGGCTCTGAAAGGCTATCAGACCTGTTTGGACGAGATTTCCAAAGCCCAGCCAGACAATTTCGGCGCGATGATGAACAAGACCTGGCTTTATGTCACTCTTTTGGAAGCATTTGCATATTCCAACGCTTTCGCAGACTACCTGACTCTCGCCATTCCCGATATATTCGACCATCCCTTCGCAGGTACAGAACCCAAGTATACCACACCATCTAGAGAGTCCCAGGGCCAGCCAAATACGTGGGAGGAACAAGCAGTGGTGGACGACGATGATACAGATATGTTCGTCACTGTGGGCTCGACACCGATTGACGCATACAAGCAGTGGCTGCGTCGACAGGTTGTGATACCATTCGCTGTTCACGGTCTCGTGGGTTCGGCACAGTATCTTCGGAACATCACTTACACTGTCATTTCTGCCGAACATCCTGGGACAGACATGGCACCCTGGGAAGAGGTGGTGAAGGAGGTATTGAGCGAGAACGACGAGACTGCTCGCACGAAGACAGTGATCGACGAACTCAAATTATTGATGACGAGGGACGCCGAGAAGGCGGGGAGCTCAATTAGCCGCCACTGCAAGAATTTACTATCGCCGACTCCCATGTTCCAAGGGAGTATCCATTGCGAGTGTCTCTTGGCTAGCGTCCTGGACGGGAAGAACCTGGACAATGGGAGCATGTTGCTTGCTGCACATGGTGTTAATCCGGAAAGTTTTCACCCCCTACACCTTCCAATGCCAATATTGACATGGAGATTTACAGAGCGACATAGACCCCTGCTACGTCGGCACGTCTAAACTCGCATGCCCTGTCTGCCATTTCGTGAATTCCGAATTAGGCGCGCGCAAGTGGCTGGCGAAACCGAATCACAATTTCATGTTCCCCTGCGCGCTGCCACGTGAGCTTCGTGAGGATATACACACGAGGGCAGAGATCCATTTCAAGGCCATATTGCTGGACTTACTCGATGTATTACTCAAGCCGAAGCCGCGACATTCGCGGACCGATTCCGCTCAAACCGAAGGTTATCAGACGGACAGTGAACGCAAGAGCCTTGAGGTCTTGAAGGCGAAGCGAGAGATCGATCGTCACAACGTGTCTGTAGACCGTGCTCTATGGATAAACTGAAGACGGCCAGTTTTGAGTGTTGAAATGCAGAAGGTCAGGCTTCTGGGGTAGTCCGAGAGCGCTTGTAGGTTTCTTCCGCATTCTAATTAGCGCCGTTTAGTCACCATTCGTAGATCGAAAAGAACGGTTGAAAGGTACTTCGAATACGAGAGACGGCATTTTCACGATCCGAGACACGGCGTTGTTTGATACATGTATATCATTCTGAATGGCATCAGACTTGCGACATGAACCTATTGCGTGAGAGGGCAAAAAAAACATGCGAAATCATGAATGTACGTGACGACGAGGGATTTGGGCTGCGATAAAGGCATAATAGGGAGTCTCCCACAATGCTTGTGAAACGTGACAGTATAAAAGAGAAACACCGCATGCTCGAAGTCTGTGAAAGCTTTGAAATTAGAATCGTAATCCTTGTGCCACATAAGCTTACTTCCGCCGGGCCATCCACAGAGGACTTCAGCCATTACCTTCACAGCACCACGCCTGGCCTCCCAATCTTCAATCACAAGTCGGTCCACCCACCGACTCTCACGCTCCCAGTCTACGCTGAGACCCCCCGTGGCCCATATGTGGCAGATTTTTCCTTCGCGTTGGGCGGCATACCGTTTGTCCTCGTAACAGTAAACACCCATGACAACCTTCCTGTCCAATTGTAGGAGTTCAAGACGAAAATTAGCTACCGAAAGCTCCCATACTACTTCAGCCCAGAGGTCCTTATCCTCATGAGCCATCTTGCTAGTGACGAAGGTTCTGCCCCATTGCGGAGATGTAGTGTCATCGTATGGTGCGAATCCGGCGTGCACCAGGAATCGGACACCTATGTCGACCCGATCTGCAACACGTCTGTCCAAGGCCTTCTTACGTTTGCGCACCTCGACCGACGAAGCGCTGGTGACATTGGACGCGACTTGCGGTTCCAAGCGAGCCTTTTTAGTCTTGCGAGGCCATGGTGGTAAGCGAGCCATGTCGTGTGAAGAGGATTGAGGCTTCACGGTACAATTGACCATGTTGTCTGGCAGGTAATATCTCCCCTCTAATGCAATCCTCCATTGGCTGGTCGTCATCAGGACCATACAGTGGTTAGAAGGGCATAGAACCTCCAGCAGACACCACATGCGAATGCGTAGCCAGTTGTGAACTCTATGCCCAAAAACGGCTCCTTTGTCCGCAAAGAACAGATGAATGGGGGGGAGAGGATACTGAAGGGCCATATTTGGATCATCGTCCAAATCCATGGTCTCTTCGAAGACGCTTATCCAACCCGGGGCGAGTGGGGGAAGCCAAGTGGGGTGCACAACCCGGAGACCTGTTTTAGGAGAAGGACCATGACATCGATGGCTGTTACTACGCTGCTTATGAGGCGCCAGTGTCTTCGGAGGACTCGAAATTTGCGAATGACTTGCGTTTGATTGGACATCTGGGACCTTGGGAGCATTCTTCACGTCGGGCGATGGTGGGCGATGTTCTGTGTGTGTTGCGTGACAATGAAACCATAGAGGCGCAACGCAGGGAACTTACCACGCTTGTCAGATGAGCGAGACCTCGACAACAGACTTCTACGCCACTGATCATTAGATGAATAGGCCGACGCGAGCACAACAAAGTCGGATGTGGTGGTCTCAAACATGGTGCAAGCGGGGTCATCGATGAAACGAGGACCATCTCGTACAAGCTTAGCGGCTATTTAAACAAATTGTGCATCAGTTACACAAGCCTGACCTAGTCAATCGAGTCTTACCATAAACATTACCAGTGAAAGCGCTGATCATCGCGGTCTGCCGCTCGTCGCTATTGACGTCACGCTCGGTCGGGATTTCATCGACTATGACATGCGAAATATCCGGCCCTGACATAGCATGATTCCGACACACAGGCGGATTTTGCCGCTCGATTTCCCCAACCGTTGCAGGAGAATAGATCTCCAGCGGTAGTAGAATTGGTCGACTGGTCAAGCTAAACTTTCGCAGCCTGTCTTGAATGGTGCCGCGTAACGGTTCACCGTGTGACGCCTCCACCCAGAGAGGGGCCTTGGTGCGATGGTTGGCATATTCAAAAATCTGTGATGAGCTGAAGGAGATGCCGGTTCTGATGACTGTCTTGACGGAGATGATAAGTGTGCGGGTTGTAAGAGTGGTGCGCCTCCGGATGTACCAAACCGTGATTCCCAATCGAACAACTCTCGAAGCATTGACAACCTTGAGGTATGACACCGCGAAGAGAAGACAGTTGAGGGCAATCGAACGTAGATCCTCCATACGAGGTTTCACTACCAGCATATAGATAATCCAGGCGCGTAATTCAAGCAGATACGCTGAAACTCACGAAACCATAAGACGGTGTCGGAGAAAGGCATTGGAATCTGCGAGAGTGAACCGTAGGCACGATAAAGGGCCTCAGATCGATGTCTCTGGTACATGTAGCTGGACGTGTGTGCATTGACTACAGCAGCCGGAGTGCCTTCGGGAAACTCTTGAGCCCCAATTTCGTCTCCTATCCTACGCACTTCCAACATCGCTGGCAGGCGGAGAGCACTGTCTCATACAAGATTCCTACTGAAGCGCGCGGCAGCTCCTCGCAGATACGAAAGTCCGTTCCTTTGAAGGAAAACCACGCAGCATCCGGATCTTCGAATTGAGGAAGGCCGCCTTCTTTGTCGTCCACTGGAAAGTCCGGTGCTCGTAAGCCATGATGATCGTCGACCTTCTGGAGTTCCTTCAGTCTCGGGTTCATGGGCGCAGCATAGGAATGGGGCTCCACTGGGTCGAAAGCTTGTGGCCACTTCAGATGTTCAAATGCACCAAGCATGCCGTCTCCGAAATATCTGAAGGGTGTGTCGTCGGGGTGCACAGGGACCTCCGGAACAAAGTCCATGTTTGGTGTGGAGATCCATAATTCATCGTGATTGCGGAATGGAGCAACGCAGAGACAATCTAGGGCGTCAACCTGCTCGCCGTGCAGTAGGGATCGACGAGAATCGAGAATTTCGCGAAGGTTTTCAAGCGGCCGTGCTTGCCAACAAGTAACGGCGGCCATGGCTGCAACGTGCCCAATGAGACAGTAAACCAATGGAGGAACAAGAAAAACACGGCGATGCGAACTGACCTAGTAGTATGAGCAATAATAACGTAGGACTCGACTTGATGTCCAACGACCCTGCAATGAGCAAGGAAGGATGACGGTGCACTCAAAATCCAGTCACCTGCAATGAGCAAGCGGACGGAGAGTGGTTATACTACTAGCAAATCTAGTGCAATCTTGAAAGGAGTTTGGGATTCGGCAGATGGAGATACGGGGATGATGAGGATGCTGGTAGCCTGAGGCTCGCCGAGTCACTAGTCACTGCAGTGGCTATGGCGGTCAAAGTGTCCCAGGTGTGTAATCGGAAATCTCCGACAATTTGGAATCCCAACAGAGGCAGCCACCTCGGATATATCCGAGCTCGGATGTGTCTGAGTGATTAGTAATGATTGCTAGCTGCTACAAAATACAGCAAAGACCGGGAATCGAACATCAAACCCCGTGGACACCTCGACATCACCTTGACTAGACCGTTCGCCCATACGATCTATGCAATAACAGCCGCTAATTATTATAACTGCTCATAACAAGTACGCTACGCTGACGCGTCACAGCCCTCCCCGACGCCTTCTTCTTAACGTCGGCCCGGCCTCGCAAGCGCCCTCGCCTCGTCGTCTCGACGTCACCTCTCCCTTGACGACGACGGCACCTCCTGGACGCCTCCCCCACCGCGGCCTCCTCTTCCACCCCGTCCCAAACGAGGATGACGGCTACGATGCCGCCCTCGTCTCTCACGTCGCCCTCATCTCCCTCGACCACGCACCTGGCTCCCTCGACCCCGCCGCCTGCATGCCCCCGCCTGGACGACGGCCTGGACGACACCGACTCGGCCGCGCCTCACCGACGGCTCCCTCGACGCCTCGTCATCCGGCTCTCGACGATGCGGCCGCCTCGCTGGACCCTGCCCGCTCCCTCGACCCCGCCGCCTGCACGCCCCGACCACGCCCCCACCTGGACGACGGCCTGGACGACGCCGCCTGGACGCCGCCGCCTGGCGGCTCCCTCGAAGACGCGGCCGCCTCGCTGAACGCTGCCCGCTCCCTCCACCCCGCCGCCTGCACGCCCCCGCCTGGACGACGCCGACTCGGCCGCGCCTCACCGACGGCTCCCTCGACGCCTCGTCATCCGGCTCTCGACGATGCGGCCGCCTCGCTGAACGCTGCCCGCTCCCTCCACCCCGCCGCCTGCACGCCCCCGCCTGGACGACGCCGACTCGGCCGCGCCTCACCGACGGCTCCCTCGACGCCTCGTCGTCCGCCCTCGACGACGCGGCCGCCTCACTAGACCCTGTCGGCTCCTCGTCGACGACGCCGCCTGGACGCCCGGCACCCTCTACGACGCGGCCGCCTCACTGGACCCTGCCCGCTCCCTCGACCCCGCCGCCTGCACGCTCCGACCATGTCCCCGCCTGGACCACGGCCTGGACCACGGCGCCTGGACGATGCCGTCTGGACTACGCCGCCTGGACGACGCCGCTCCATCGACGGCGACTCATCTCTCCTCCTCCACGACAACGCCCGCCTCCCTCGACGATGACGTCCGCCTCCCTCGACGTGCACGACTCTCCCGTCGACGGCGCCGCTCCCTCCACAGCAACTCCTGCCTCCTCGTTGGCGGCTCCCTCGACGCTGGCGGGTCTCGCTGTCGACTCCCTCGGCGCTGCCGCCCACTTCTCTCGTCATCGGCCCTCTCCCGCCGCTCTCGTATCCGTCGACACTGCCGCCGTTTTCGCGCCGCCACCGTGTACGCCTCCTCGTTGTCGCTGATCGATAGCCTCCTGTACATACATACTTAGCAGTGGACCACTTGCACGCAATGAATTGTTAGTTTCCCCAGTGACTGGCATGTGTGAACGGCATCCCAGTAATGATATGGCAGCCGCGCAGGGGCCAAGCGAGAACAAGAAATCATCGTGCAACTTAACATCGATCGAGGTAACAAAGAGCCCGTCATTCACACCAGGTTGCCATGTATCTGTGGTCGCTCGCTCGCGAACATGGACAAGTCCCAGGCGTAGACTTCACGTAGCGTACTCCCAATGCTATGCAATATTTTCAGCGTGATATCAAGGTGAAAAATGGTGGCGAATACTCACTGCTTCAGGTCGTGATGTTCCAGTTTCGGCCCATGCGGCTTTGACGTCCCGCCATCCACGATCAGAGTGAGATCACTCTCTCTCAAGGCCGTACTCACGCGGTGGAGAGTGACGTTTCCCCATCTCTGGGACGCCAAGACGACTCGCAAGCCCTCCCGTTCATCAATCACGATACCGAGACGCGTCATTGCCTACGCTCTCGTTAGGCCATGACGCGCGCACCCGGGCAAACGGCACTCACGTTGACGAAGTCGTGCCATCTGACAAAACCGCTCGTGTGCCTATCCAGAAGCTTCTCCAAAACCTCCCATTTGCGTCAGTCAACTACCACAGCAGTGAAGAGGAATCCTCTCACCACGAGCGATCGTCGATTCACTGAGATTGTCGTCATGGGATCCAGGTTACACAGACGAGGGGTTGGTCTTCACGCAAGTTGAGGATTGGGCGCTCGTTCAGCGTTTGGGTCTCGCTTATGTCGCACCTTCTCGGGATCTACCAATCTCTACTGTCAGTGGTGCTCACGGCCTCTCAGCTCTGAACAAGCGGCGTCGAGCAGAATGCATGCGCTTGTGTCAGTCTGGTCGGGCACACACTCCTCAAGATGGGGGGCTTCCATCTAAGCGCGCGTCGACACGTCGGTGACCACGCTCAGCCCGAAGCTCATCACGTCCGTCCCGCTCGAGGCGCGCCTGCAAGGCATCCTCAGGGCCACTGCAACTGCTCCTCCTCATACTCCCTCCACTCCAGCGACGAATCTGCATTTGGTTACACCTCGCCAACTCGCAAGGCTGCAGCGCAAGTCCCCAAACCACAGCCATCCATCGCATAACCACTCGCCTGTGTAGACCCCACTCATCACTCGACGATCCACCCTCAACGTTTCAATCTAGATAGTGGCGAGTCTCAGCTGACTCCTCTGGCTCGCCGTCGTCTTTGGTCAGACTCATCTCATTCCCCCAGATCGTTCCCATGGGTCGAAACGTCCGCCCCGTCGTTGCCATCCCTCCTCCCCGTCCCCTCCATGTCACTGACCTCCACTCCAACGCGAGCACCTCCGCTCAGCAGAAGGCCATGTACAAGGGCACGAAACCCCTCCCAATCGGACAGCCCGAAAGCGAAGGGGGAAGTGGTCGCGCGCGACTATCGAGAAGGCGGGTGACGAGGACGGCCAGGTGGGCTTACTGTGGTGTGTATCGGTTCACCGTCCATCGTCCGTGCTGGCCTCATCTGGGTCATTGATCGCTGGGCCAGGAAGAAGTCAGGCGGTTCCGCGAAGGCATCATTGCAGCGTCTCTCTTTCCTCCGATCCTGGGCCAGGCGTCGCAGCGTGAGGGCGTCCCGTGGATTTTGACAGGCGGGTCGGTCCTCGGCGCCTGCGTGGAAGTATATCAGCAAATTCTCGAGGCCGCGCGCACGATGTGTGTGGGTCGGTGGCTGCAACCCGCCGGCTGTACATGGGTGCGCGTTTAGCCTGAAGACACAGCATTTCTAGAGGAAGATCACTCTCAGAAAGCTGTTCGGCGGGAGGATGGATGGTTATGTGAGAAGAGCAACGTTGTGGAAAATGGTTTGAATGTGGCGCGACAGCCGCGAAACGCGCGACAACGTCTGATCACGGCTGCTCGGTGGAAAGATGAGACGCAAAGCACGACGGCCTGGGGACAACGCATTTCTGGAAAAAAGTCGCTCTCAGAGAGGTGCACGAGATAGATAGGGACACCGTATTTCTGGAGGAAGGAGGCCACTCTCAGAGACGTCTCGGCAGTCGCAAAACGCGCGACGATATCCATATGTATGTATCCAGGTAAAAGATCCAGAAGAAACAATGTCACGGTCTAGCCCCAGGCGACCATGAGGTGACGAGCAGTGGACCAAATGTGACAGTCCGATGCGGAGAACAACATTGCCATTAATGCTAGAAAGACGTGTAAGTGACATCGCAAATTTATGAGTTGTTCAAACCCACTCGCAATGCAAACCTTCTTTGACGACGCAGAAGCGGAGGTCACAGCGACGCCGGCTTCTCAAACAGATGGCTCTGCAAAGCGATCATGAAAGTCGATGGGATTTGTCGCATTGTAATGCTTTTCGCCACCGAGGGCAATGAGCGAGGCGGTCCGCAACAAACTCGATGTACTGTCACGTCAGCTCGGCATTCATACCGATCAGCCCCGTAGGAAGGGCATCTACCACATCCAATTAGCATCAAATGCTACAGTAGTGATCAACATGTACTCACCTGTCAAGAGCTCCTCCTCGATAACAACGCATTCGACGACGATGTGGACGACTGTTAGGATGTGGATGCCTCTTGAGATGGCTGAACAACAAGCATGCGGAGTCAGTGTGGAATCCCTCGTGGCGACTGGTGAGTTCGTAGGAGAAGGAGAGTCCAGGTATAAGCACAAGGCCAGGCTTCTTCGACCAGAAAATTGAGGTGAAAGAACCGGAGGAGAAGATATCCTCTGCTGTGGCAAAGAAGACTCATCGCTCGGTAAATGTGGAGCGACGATCGGAGACCCAGCGCAGTGCCCAGTCCGCCTTCCTCTTCACGCAAGGGATGGTCTCAACAACATCGCGTTTCGTAGGTCCAGTTCTCGTCGTGGAAAACTTCCGTCATAATATGGAACGCGTAGAAGCAACGCGCTGCCCAGTGGAGTCACAAAAAATCACGGCTAAAGAACAATGCAGTTCTGGAGGAAGGCACTCTCAAAAAGCTGCTCGTCGGGATGATAGACAGGACAACACATTTCTGGAGGAAGGTCGCTCTCAGATATGTGTCTCAACATCCGCGAAACGCGCGCCGCCGTCTGACTCCGGCCGGTGGGTGAATCAGAAAGAATGACAGCATTTTGAGTAACGCATTTCTGGAGGAAGGTGCTCGACAAGAGATATATGGAAATGGGTGAGCGCAAAGAACGACGGCCTACAGGCACGGCATTTCTGGAGGAAAGTCGCTCTCGGAAGGCTGCTCGTCGGGAGGGTAGATGAGGACAATGCCTTTCTAAGAGGATGATCGCTCTCAGATGTGTCCCAACAGCCACGCGACGCCATCTGACTACAGCCGCTTGATGGTAGGGTGGCACGCAAAGAATGAGGGACTACAAGCAACACATTTCTGGAGGAAAGTCGCTCTCAGAAAGCTCGACAGGACAATAGATGGAGGTGGCCTGGAAACAGCGCAATTCTGGAGGAAAGTCGCTCTCAGAAAGCTCGACAGGACAATAGATGGAGGTGGCCTGGAAACAGCGCAATTCTGGAGGAAAGTCGCTCTCAGAAAGCTCGACAGGACAATAGATGGAGGTGGCCTGGAAACAGCGCAATTCTGGAGGAAAGTCGCTCTCAGAAAGCTCGACAGGACAATAGATGGAGGTGGCCTGGAAACAGCGCAATTCTGGAGGAAAGTCGCTCTCAGAAAGCTCGACAGGACAATAGATGGAGGTGGCCTGGAAACAGCGCAATTCTGGAGGAAAGTCGCTCTCAGAAAGCTGCATCACATGATGGAGGTGGCCTGGAAACAGCGCAATTCTGGAGGAAAGTCGCTCTCAGAAAGCTGCATCACATTGATGGAGGATGGTCACATTGTCAGATGTTCAACATCGACGCTCGTGATTCGGATTCCGACAAACTCCGATCAGCTCGTCGGCCAATCGGGTGTTGAATTTCGATCAAGCAATCTGATATCCTTTTGAGTATCTGAATTCATTCAAAGTAAACGTATAATACGCTGAACGAGCCAGCATGCGCGTAAGAAGATTTCTAAACAATCAGAAGTGTAGTCCCCATCCATCATCATCAAACACACCAATATCATCCAAAACCCAGCTGTAAATGTAAAAGACCGAGGCTAAGAGAGAATGAGGCAAGCTCCCCAGGCTACGACAAATCAAAAAAAGGTTAGCTACCGGTAAGGAATCAAGACCCAGCGCTTTGTGCGATGGCAATGGAGAACGGATAGCACTAGCACCTGCCAGGGAAAGCAAGGGCGAGACCATCAAAGAGTGCTCAGCAGCAATGGGGTGAGTAGCTGAAACTGTGCTGAGTGCCGGTGATGATGACACTGAGATAAGACTCCCATCAGTCGTCAGCGAACCAGACGCCTCAACACTATAGCTGACAACATTCAAGTCCACTACGCTTTTGCCATTGAGTGCCGGCGATGATGACGCTGAGAAGACACTCCCATTAGTTGTCGGCGCACCAGACGGCTCAGCACTATAGCTGACAACATTGGAGTCCACTACGCTCTTGCCAAAGAAGGGTGAAGAAGCCCTGTCTGTGATTACAGCTGGTGTCGCTAGAACCTGGGGGATCGGCAGATGCAGAACGGACCCAGGGCTACTCGAGCGCGAATGATGTCGAGACAAGTTCTACGGAGTTGGGGAACAATGTAAACTCAGAGCCTTCGAGCAAAAGGCCATCACCTACCTCCGATTCCTCCGAATAATTGCTAGTGGGTGATAAATCTCCACTCCTATCCCTGGGAGCATAATAACTCCCGAAGGAAAACTCTGGGTGCCAAGCCCTCCAAGCCTCGCCAATCCAACCCTGACTGACCATAGTGAAAGCTCGAGACATGTCGTTGAAAAGATGCCTATAGTACACATCTGTGTACAGCTCGGTCATAGTTGACATGCAGTCCAGCCGCGCAGATTTTTCATAGTCTGGATAAGGCTTTCGAACGTCGAAGGATAATAAGAAAGAGACGACCAGTTGATCAGGACGCTGCGAAAAAAAAGTCTGAAGGGTGCCAATTCCTTGAGGTGGGTCCACATACCTTGCAAACGGCAGGCTCTTCGACATCTAGATAGGAGGAAGGCCTACTGTTCCAGGAAGGTGGGTGGAGAAACATGTCGAGATGCGCTGGTGAGGGCGGTGATCAATATCGCGGGCAGGAGCGCTTTTCACATTTCGGTCGTTCCCGTGTCACACTTCCCCCCGTTCCCCACCGACAGGTCCCAAGGGGTGCCCGGAGAGCTGTGAATCGCTCTTTGTAGCTTCGTAATTTCACTGAGACTCCTGAAAGCAGACATGATTACGACGTGTATATAATGACAAGGCCCTTTGGCGATGAGACAAAATCATTTGTGAGAAAGAGCCAGCAATCGAGAATACATCGATAACAAGGAGAAGTTTGGATATGTAGTCCAGTTCAAGGTTCAACAAGAAAAGAAACATGCTCGGAATCCTCGGCAGCACGATCTCAAAATGACGTCGCCAGCCTGACAGGATCAAGAATTCTACTTACAACTTATGTGCTACATTTAGTATTCCTGGGGTATGCAACGCGGAAGCCAGGACGACGTCTTGATTGTACGTCCGGACGGTCGCCAGCTGTTTGTCAGCTCCCAGACGTTTTTTATTCGCCCCACGTTCACGCTTATCCCGGCCCCGCAATGTGTAGTACCACAGCACAGAAGTTCGAGGCGTCAATTCGCCGTCATGGAGACGCGTCAACATGTCTTGAAACCATGTCTCGGCAGATGACGACCACGAACCATTCCAGAGGTAGCTGGCACGCCAGAGGGCCATGCTGGGCCACAGAGACACATTCCCTGGTAGCGCCGTGAACCCCAGGAGTAATTTGAGAGCCAGATCGCTCTCTTCATCTTCTGGGCACTCCGATTCGCGATCTGATCCAGCTGTGTATCGTTCACCCCAGACAGTGTATGCCTCACTTGGCCCCTCCAGGTAGCTCCGAACTATGTCCTTGGACCCAAAATGGATGACAAGGCGCCAAGCCAGGCCACCATACGCCACAAGACGTCTTGCGTAGGGTTGTCGCAGGAGCCATCGAACCCGCTCCTGATATAGCTGGCCAAAGGAGGAGAGAGAGTCTTGTCGCTCGCCTATGAGGAAGTTGTCTCCGTCCACCCAGTTGGGACGAGGTTCATTCGTACGGCGTTCAGCATTGGCCGCGATCTTCTGCTGACCCCACATGCTATTCCAACTGAGACGGAACGACATCCCATGCTGCAACATCACCTCCAGCAACGCCTCGACTTCAAAGGCCTTCCATTCCAAAATGGCTAGCAACCAGATCTCAGTGAGCGGATGAAGCTTGACGTGAGATACCCGCAAGAAGCCAGTGTCGATAGCCAGAGGTCTAACGTCAAACGGCGCATAGGGAGCCCAACCTCCCGAAGTCGTTTCCTTGATGCTGTCTAAGTACGCAAGCGTCCCGGGAGAGACAATGAGCATTTCTTCAGATTGAAAGGTTTCTGGTGCTATCCAGTGCCCTCTTAAGAATTCACTGCCGGGAGGTGCGGGGTAGACTTTCGGGAAAAGCGCAGCAATAAAGGCGGGAGGATAATTCTCCCTGTCGACAACATCAGTGGATGTGACCGCGTGTACCTCCAAATGTCCCTCATGAACGATGACAGGGCTCGGAGAACGCGAGAATCTCACATCGTCTTCGCTTGGATCGTCATTCGAGCCGACAAGAGCATGACTGGATGAAGAATTGCGTTCAACCCGGTCCTCCACCTCCGAGTTGACATTCATCGCCACATCCTGCTCATACGAGCCTTCCCGCATCGCGTCGCAGTCAGACAACACAATGCATGGAGGGCCTGACGACGAAGACAAACCCGTGCCCCGGTCCTCCAAATCGATATCCATTGCCATATACTGGCTCTGCGAGTCAACTAGCATTGTTGTTGTGCTGCGCACCAAAAATATTCGTCAGTAATGTTTTTGCGCTCTGAGATTGAAGAAAACGCATACCTGAGATGCTCCGATGACTCGGACCGTCCAACGCCTTGAACGTGATCTTCAGAGTGCGGCTGGAATGATGATGACACTGCACCAGGGGTGTCAATGTGCATCTGCACCTCCTGTGACGTGTTGCCGCTGGACAACGTACCACCCCTGTACGACGTATTGCTACCAGGCGACACATTTGACAGCTGATGTTGCGAAGGGCAGGCAGAGGAGGGGCGGGTAGAGGAGAGGCAGGCGGAGAAGGGGCTGGAGGGGCTGGCAGAGGAGGGGCTGGCGAAGGAGGGGCTGGCGGAGGAGGGGCTGGCGGAGGAGGGGCTGGCGGAGGAGGGGCTGGCGGAGGGAGGGGGGCGGAGGAGGGCTGGCAGAGGAGGGGCTGGCGGAGGAGGGGCTGGCGGAGGAGGGGCTGGCGGAGGAGGGGCTGGCGGAGGAGGGGCTGGCGGAGGAGGGGCAGGTCGAGACAGGGCAGAACGAGGAATGCGATCGTGGTCGTATAGGAGAACCGCAGAAAGGCGACTGTTAGACGCTGCTCTCTTCTTGAGTATTTCTGCGTGCTTTTTCTCTGGGCGAAGACGGCTGATATCACAGTCGATCAGGTGGAAAGTGCGCCCCCTAATGGAGGGAGGGTCTGTGCAACCCTCACGATCTTCAGCGTCACTATCGTCCTGATCCAGCCCGATCTGTGTCTCCATGTAAAACACGCGCACGTTGACGCAATCGTCTGCGGATAGATAAGAGGCTGAACAGTAGTAATCCTCCCATCTTCTGTCTTTTTTGGAGCCGATGATGCCACGATCGTCACCCCACAGCATTGCCAGGTACGTTGTCTGTGGCGGGGGTTTGTAGGACACAATCGTGAACGGTTTCCCGTTAAGTCGCCACCGATCGGGCCTGAGGTCACCGAATGCGCTGACCTCTCCCGCTTGTCGAGCGCTCCAAGAGTATGCAATATTGATTCGTGCGAGCTTGAGAAGCTCCCAAGTCGTCTTCATTTCGGGACCCCAGGTTGGATAGCCCTGTGTGACGATGGTGACTCCACGGATGCGAGCGCCCAAGATGAACTTATCCAGTTGGTCGAAAGCAAATGACAAAGAGGCCTGAGCCTTAGGACGATCACGCCACTAGAAAGCAAGACATGAGATATGAGCAGAAACCTCAACCCTGTAAAGCACTCACTTTCGGCCCAAACCCCTGCTCAATCCTCCAGACAAGAAAGCTGATGAATCCAAAGCAGTCGAGAAAGGGACGACGTAATCGCCAAAAGGTGATATGTGCATCCTCTTCAGTTTTCCAGGGATAGACAATCCCTTCCTGCAACACACTAACCTCGAGAGGCCGGTTGCCATCCCAGTCAAGAATGTCTCTCAACGCACTGGTACAACGGATGATAAAAGCTCTGATCTGGTTGTGTGCCTTGACCAATCCTGGGCGAATGGTCCGAGAAGGGAAGCAATAAAAGTCATGACTTGCTTCGGAGGCTGGAAAAATCCATTCCGAAGAGTCACCCCTGATGGATCCAGGATCAACTGGGATGAAGGGCCTCCAGGGAAAACGCGAGTCATGAGGAGCTGGATCTACTGCCCAATCGTACGGTTTCAGGCGTCCGGCACGAGATGGATCAGCGTCGAAGGTCACGTCCGCTGGCGGGGTGAATGCGTTTCTGGAGATGTAAGATGTGGAACTCATGGTAGGGCAGGGGCGAAATGCGACAACTACCCATGCCGACTGCTGCGACCTCGTGACTTCAACCCAGGGGTATTGGTCTCGGGAGACGGAGGCTTTCATTGTGATGAAAAGATCGAAGCGGAACAATTGCTGGAGGAGAGTGCGTCGACGTGAAGGAGACGAAAAGTAGAGGTCTCAACAGATGTGGCACAAGAGCGGCACAAGACTATTTCTGGAGGAAAAACGCTCTCAGAAACTGCCTAGACAGCCGCGGAAAACACGGTACCGCCCAGTGACGACCGCGGGATGACTGGAAGGAAAGGGAGACTTGAAGACGAAGGAATAAAGCTTTCAACCGATAAGGACGCCACAAGACAAATTCTGGAGGAAAAACGCTCTCAGAAACTGCCTAGACAGCCGCGAAACACGATGCTGCCCAACGACGACCGCCTGAGGACTATGAGTGGGGCAACTTGAAGTCATGTGAGCTCCGCTCCCACGGTCAGCGATTTCGGTCCCACGGTCACTCTTTGGCCGAATGTCTGTACGGACGTCGTCATATTACCAGCTCTTAGCTCTATCGACAAATTTCTGAGAGTGACCCTCCTCCGGGAATGGGTTGCTCTCACTCCGCCACCGTCTATCCTCCTGTCGAGCAGCTTTCTGAGAGCGATTTTCCTCCAGAAGTGCGTTGTCATTCCCCCGACATCAAGCGGCCGTAGTCAGACGGCGTCGCGTGTTTAGCGGCTGTCGGGAGACATTTCTGAGAGCGACCTTCCTCCAGAAATGTGATGTTCCCAGGCCATCTTCGTATATCCTCTCGGCAATCAGCTTTCTGAGAGCGGCCTTCCTCCAGAAATGCGCTGCCCATAGGCCGTCGTTCTTTGCGTCCCACCCTGCCATCAAGCGGGTGTAGTCAGATGGCGTTGCGCGGCTGTTGAGACACATATCTTAGAGCGTCTTCCTCCATGAATGTGTTATCCCCATCTCTCCCCCAACGAGCAGTTTTCTGAGAGCGACTTTCCTCCAGAAATGTGCTGTTTGCCGGCCACCTCTATCGTCCTGTCGAGCTTTTTGAGAGCGACCTTCCTCCAGAAATGCGTTGTCCCCAGAGCCTTTCCATTTATCCTCCCGGCAACCAGCTTTCTGAGAGTGACCTTCCTCCAGATATGCGTTGCCCATAGGCCGAAGCTCTTTCCATCGCACCTTGCCATCGAGCTACCGCAATCAGACGGCGGCGCGCGGTTCGCGGCTGTCGAGAGACATTTCTGAGAGCGAGGTTCCTCCAGAAATGTGATGTTCCCAGGCCATCTTCGTATATCCTCTCGGCAATCAGCTTTCTGAGAGCGAGGTTCCTCCAGAAATGCGTTGCTCGTAGGCCCTCGTCCTTTGCGTCCCACCCTGCCATCAAGCGGCCGTAGCCCAATGGCGTCGCGCGGCTTCTGAGAGCGATGTTCCTCCAGAAATGTGTTGTCCCCATCTAACCTCCCAACGAGCAGCTTTCTGAGAGCGATTTTCCTCCAGAGATCCACTACTTTTAAGCCGTGGTTCTTTGCGACTCCATCAGGCAGCGTGCTGCTTCACCGCGTTGCACATAATGATGGAAAATATTCACAACGAGACTGGACCTACGAATTGCGATGCTACTGAGATCATCCTCTGCATCAAGAGGAAGACGGACTGGGCATCGCGCTGGATCTCTCATCGTCGCTTCACATTCGCTGAGCGGTGAGCTGCCTTTGCCGCAGCAGAGGACATCTTCTCCGGTTTTTTGCCTCAATCTTCTGGTCGAAGAAGCGTGGCCTTATGCTTATACCTGGACTCACCTTCTCCAACAAACTCATCAGTCGCCTCGAGGGATTCTATACGACTTTAATAAGGTCCGCATACCGACCAGCTTTGGGCTACTGAGGCATATCATGCTCATTGGGGCGCAGAACACGGATCTCGCCACGCTCACAGAAGCCACCGCGTACGCTGTTGTCGAGTTTGGTGGATGGAAGAACGACGCGCTGCCTTGAAAGTGCACATCGATTGTTCGACGTGCGAGAACGTCGTTGGGGATATGTGTCGGGTACGTGACGTCCTCAACTACCATCCGTTTGCGCTTGCATTCATTCGCTCACCATACTCGCTCTCCATTCGCATTCGCCTTTCTCCTTAAACCCTTTCACACTTCGCGTTTCGTTTGCGCTCCTCGCACCCTCACCACACATCACGACCTACTCTCAATCATGAACCCCAAATACGCTTGGTACCGTCTTAAAGTCTCGACCTCGTTCCACATCGACGCGCTGCGGGGCAAGATTCGATTTTTCTTCGGACGTCATCCGCCCGATTGTGGGTTCATTCAATCTGTTCGCGCAGAATTGTAGGTTTTTTGTTGTCTTTTCTGCCGCATCCCTGATCTACAACCACAGCCTTGATATTGATGCCGAGGGTTACATTGGCACTGTTGGAAGGAGGGAAGAGGTAGGGGAGAGAGGTGAAAGAGCAGTGAATTCGGAGACGTAGGTAGTGGGATGAAAAGACAGGACATTTCATACGGTTTGCAGGTCTGGGGTCAAAATTCACGCGGCAGAGAAGATGTCTCATAGGGCCCTACAGCGCGGTATGTTGTCTTCACTCTCATAAATTGTAAAGAAGCTAATGAGGAGGTAACTTAAACTGGGATGCTATTCTAGTTCATGCAAGTTGTCCAGCCAGTTTTCCCTGAAGCAATTTGCATTGCCTATCCTGTGAACTCTTCCCTCCATCACTCCTCGTTGTTATCCTCGTTGTCGCCCTCGTTGTTGCCATCGCCCATCGCCTCGCCTGGCTCCCCCTCGTCTTCGCGCCCGTGTTCTTGCCCACGCACGCTCCTCGTCCTTGTTTTGAGTGACGTTGATGCCAGCCGTGCGGCGCGTGGTTTCGAACTGCTCGACTGCCTTGTCTTCTTCGGTAAGATACTACACGAAGAAATGGACTTTGTCACATTCCATCGGCCGCATACATACAGTTGACGCGGGGATCTTCGATTTACACCCGCAAGCGTGACCACACGAAATGCGACAGCAAGGAAAGGAGAACGCACGTCGAGTCAGCAGTCCCGGAGCCCACCGGCCCAGACGTTCACAGCGAGCGAACAGTCGACGCTCAAGGAGTTCCGTGTACGTGCCCCTGTCCCTTCGATGCTGCCGTGACCACACCATACTCACAGCCGTAGCAGACACACCTCCCCGAGATATTTGCGAGCATGTACGACAAGCTGGATGCGAAGACAGCGCTCTATGGCGCAAATAAAGATCTGATCGTCATATCCAGCGACATACAGCGGTTCCTTCGGTGTGCTCCGCTGGTTTGGCTTCAACAGCTCGTGTTCCCACACACCGGCTGACACGTGCCCCCTTGCGCCGCAGGCGTACGAGTTCTTCATGAATGATCCGGGCTCCCTGACGTAGATTTTCTGGCTCTTCAAGCCTTTGCTCTCCGCCAACACCCTCGCGAAGACAAAGGTCGCTGGGAGCGGCGCACATGCGATCGGGGCAGAGCTGTGGCTGCTCATCATCAACGACAAGCTTCCAACGTGATACGGCGACACCGTGGCCGACACCCCATTCTGATCATGTCCCCCCCTTTCCTCCAATTCCTTTGTGCCGCATTTGCACCTCTTAAAGGCGCCTTCAAAGCACTCCATCACCGCGCTCTCCCACTTTTCCTTCTTGATCTGCGTCCACAAAGTGTCCCTCGTCCAGCATGCGGACTGCAGGCCCACCGCCATGCAAGGCAACGGCATGAACGTGAACGAGACACAGAGCGCGCGCTCCGCGTCCGGCAGGCGCGTCTGCAGTGCCGTAGCTAGAGGCGAGGGTCAGGGCGCCGCGCCGGGGTGGACCCGGCGATGCGGAGGGCTTGCGTTGTGCAGTACTTAGTGATTTTCCAGTAGCCGGTAGCGCGTCCTGTGGCAGGGACGGGGCGGAGTCGGGGCGGGCAGGAGGACAAACAAGATGAGTAACGATGAGGGTGTTGAGTTTATTGAGGGTGGCCTCGCCGCTGTCTTCGAGATCGGAGACGCCTTGCGCGACGAGCCATGGATGTGTCAGTGGCACAGCATAGTGAAGAGGCGCGCAGCTCTGTCCAGGACATATGTTAGCAAGAATAGAACGTTTGCGTAGAGACTAGAGTGATCCACATTCAACTTTTATTATCTTTTTGCGAAACAGTTTATGATACGCAACACTGGTCAGTCTCGTGTGCGCTTGACCGAGATGTAACATGTGTGTGCGGTTTTGTTTTTCGTGTGTGATGTCATTCTCGTGTGTTCGGGAGTTGTGCAGTCTCGTGGGGAGCTTAGTTTTCGTGGGAACCTCCATTGTCGTGCGGAATGAATAAAACGACACTTTGACCGCCATACACAGCAAGGCTTCAACCACGCAGCATTATAGACGACAAATGTTCATCGACATCACTAATATGAACACCAAATAACCACGTTCTTTTGTACATCATGATACGAAACTTCTCAGTGGGGACTACTCATAAACATACAACACAAGACAAAGCACACGACTGCCAACTGACCACAATACGAAGCGCTCATACGATCAGAGATGGTGGAACTTGAAAAATCTGTCTTTTCGATCGAGTGGGATGACCTGTCCTAATCACAATGACTGCTCTCTATCCGCTTCAACATGGATCAAACTGGAGCCTTCGTCGTCGGATTGTACAAGATCAACTGTCGCCATGCCTTCTGGTCAGCTGACGTCCGTTCCAGATTCAGCTGACTTACCCTCCTCTGCTTCCTGTGTTCCGGATGCTAGATAGGCGAGGCGAGGCGGGATATCATCATCGAACAGAAATTGGTCCCCGCTGATGGAGTACTTGCGTTCGCGCCATGCGAACCACATCCTGACATTTTCTTCTCCAAACGAATCATACCCTTGGCTGATATGTCGCCACAAAAAGGATCGCCATTTCCTTCGTTTCATGTCTCTGTTGAGCAGCGCCGCCCAATCTAGGACCAAGTACGATCAGCAAGCCACATTCTCAGATAAAACAAAACACTCAACTCATTTGGGCCACGTCCGGCACAGTGTAAGGAACCTGGCCCACAGCCTGCTCATCCTCACGGTAGAACATTCGCTGTGCGCGATCGTGACCGTAACCAGAGTACTCCCGATACAGGTACCCGTGGATCTTTGGCCATCGCCAGTTACTTCCCATCTGATCATTGCAACTGGCCGCGTAAATTGCCTTAAGAAACGCACGCCGCAGCCTCCAGATGTACGTGTATTCGCACATGTGTCTCGGCGACATCTCTAGATCCTTCTCGTGTGTAGGATAGACGATGGGTGAGCCGTCGGGGTGCCGCAGTGACTCGAAGAAAGCCATAGCCTTGTTCATGAGGGTGAGGGGGATAGAATAGCACCAAGGCATGACGCAGGGATGTTCTTCCGTCTGGTCATCGTCAAGCTGGTGAACAGTAGATAAGAGAACGCGGCACAGGGGACCATTGCCGTCGAGAAACACTCTGCAACGAGGCGCGTCGCTCCTGTCTGGCATGCTAGGCAACTCGGGGAATGCCAACCTGTTGTCATGATTGCAAGAGCGTTGTTCACTCATCTTCCTTTGATATGGCACTAGAGTGATGTGGTACGTTGCCAAAGGGCATATCAATATGTGGGAGAGGCAGATCGGATTAAATAGACACACGAGGCGCAATTTCACTCACTGCGAGCAGGACAAACCCCGTCGTGTCAGTCCGACGTACTAGGTCGCCGCAAGTCCATGATCGAATATGATGTGTCAACAACGTGCAAAGCCTTCCCCTCATCAGAGCATAATTGTCTAACGCAGTCTTCGTTCGAGAGCCTGCAACAAATGTAGTCATCGTAGGTCATGAAGGTGAATAAGGTCGTGTATAACCGGCCATACACACTCATACGCCTCACCCGGATATTTCCGGGACGTGGGAAATTTCCCTTGGCAAACTTTCGCTGCTTCGGGCATTGCCAGGCTGGCCATTTCCACAACGCACTCCGTGACGGACCTCCTCTTTCTGCGACTCTCTCGACATCCGTCTCCCCTTCCACGAAGGTATTCACTTGCTCATTGCAGGTGGTATCGGGTGACCGACATCACTCAGTCTTGCTCATTGCAGGACTGCTGTGCTCGACGAGTAAACTTCGAATGTCCATCGCTTCAGCCTTTCGACGTCCAGACAAATCATGCTATTGAATCCTGAAGATGCGGAGCTAGCTCGCTCCATGAAGAAACCACCGCCGAAGGATCTTGTGGCGAGGATGCACGCTGTTATGGGGTTTGCGTCGGCGAGGTATGTTCACTCTGTCACGCACGATCTCAGCCTTTCTCACACAAGATTATGCTAGTGCGTCTCTGCCACCCAGCACCTTGCGAGTGCCATCGCCTCTTGCGCACACTAAGCGGGTGTTATCCAAGTCTGCTTTGTGCCCCATTGCGTAAGTCTGATATGCGTGCCTTCCAGACGCCGCCGATATAGATCATACCATAGGAAACATGCGGCACGATCCGAACGACCCTTGCAACAGAGTGCAGCATCTTCGCATCCTACATTTGCCGTACGCCGACAGAAGTCTTTCTATGAATCAAAAAATTCTTCAACTATAGCGGTAGCCTCGAACACAATCTCGCCACGATATATCTCAAAAACGAAGCCTCTTTTGTCTCTTGGCTCAAAGCCAATCAAAACATCTCGCACACAAGCATCATCTCTTGACACTGGTTTTCCACGATCTGGCACAGGAACCGTGCCGGCGCCCCCACCTCTCTTCAATTCCTCAAATACTCCAGCATCAGCTCTAGAGGATGCTTCGTTGCCAACGGTCTCAGAGGCATTACCTATTCCTCCATCCTCTCCACTCAGTTCTCTCACGTCTGAAGATGATGATGTTGAGGTAGAGCTGCCCACGAAAGTACCTTTGCCAAAGCAATCTGACTCATCTGCTCGATCGGACACTCGCGCGATGTATGTATCAATGAATACATACAAATTGTCACTTATTCTCGACTTTCTACAGTATTTTGACTTACCCCTTTGTTGGCCATGGCGCGATTGATATCGGACCACAGGATATGGAGCGACTAAAACCTCGCAGATTCTTAAATGATAATCTCATCAATCTTGGTTTAAAGTAAGTGTTCGATTTTATCCGAAACCCGAGTGCTCGCTCATATGAACACAAAGACTGTGGTATGCCAAGTCAAGGGTGAAGGATTCTGTTGCTATGGACCAGGTACACATATATAGCACGTTTTTCTATACGCGATTGTGAGTTACGTCTCATGGAGCGCTGTGAAGATCGCTTATTTTTTTTTCGTAGACGAGCTGGCTATGAAGCAGCCAAAAGTCATACAAACAGAGTCGATATCTTCAGCAAGAAGTTCTTGATCGTCCCTATACATGATGAGTGCGAGCAAGCTTCTTAGTTCCGTGACTACATTGCTGAGACATGACTGATAGGGCGGAACAGCATTGGTACTTGGCAGTCATAAGCCATCCACAAGGCCTATTCGAGCGCCCGCCAGCTAAATACAATACTGTTTTTGCCGTTGATTCGGCGCACCGACTTGGATGGACTATGTTGTCGGATAGCGAAGGCTCGACTACATCAAGTTGGGTCCACGCGTGAGCCATAACGATGATGATCGTTTCACTGTTACTCCTAATTGATCTTTGCCAGTACGCAAATCTTTATATTCGATTCTCTCAACCGAAAGCGTCGGAATACGGGCCGGCGCTTAGCTGAGTATCTATGTGAGGAGGTCAAGGCCCGAATCAATATCACGCCTCTGTTCGAACCGCATGCAAAACAGTTTGAGGTGGGTCACATTTGTTGTGTATGATGTATGCCTCGAATGAATGTCCTCGTCAGGTGCCCATGCAACCCAATCAGTATGATTGTGGCTTGTACCTTCTCCACTTCAACTATCTTTTCATGAAAAACCCGGATATGTTCATGAGACCGACATCGGTAAGTCTTCACGATGCTTGCTATCACGAATCCTGATCTATTGCCCTTGGGCCATCATGCAAGACATTGAAGAAGGGGCATGCATCAGGGGCAGAAATAGAATGGGAGGCGGGCGTCGTTCCCACCATGCGTGAGATGCTGAAGGCAGAACTCCTCAAACTTTCTGATGAATGGCAACAGCTCTCGGGAAGGTGAGTACGTAGCGTAATGTGCAGACTCAAAGTCATATGCTGTCGAGTCTGTAGAACATGGCCACTACTGTTCTGTCTCGCAGACTTGCTGACCATTGAGTCTTTGGTTCTTCCCTTAATACGCACTTTTACCATTCCCACAACTTGATCTTCATGCATATGAGCCGGTTCATATTGAAATGAGTGGCTACGTATCAATCCTATGGTGTTGAGTCTAATGGCTGTACATTAATTCTATGCTGACTGTAATGGCTGTATATGAATCCTATGGTGTCAACGCTTTGGTACTAATTTTCTAGAGTTCTGTAGCTTGCTCCTCATCGGTATCTCCCCTTGATTATCTGAATCTGTGGTGAGATCAATTACTTCCAACGGGCATTCGTGGTGAGCGAAGGCCCGACGGGTCGTGATCAATCGACAGGAGCACTTCACAAAGAATTTGGAAAAGGCCTCTTCGGAAACACCTGGATAAATGTTCGTGTCCATCTGTCGAAGGAGGTCATACAACGGGTTTGGTCGATATTGAGTAGAGACACGGCGCCTTTGCACAAGGCGGAGAAGTGGGTTTTCGTTCGAGGTTACATCTGAAATGGTGAGTGAGTTACACCTGAATGTCAAACAGGTACTGACACTCACCGATTTGTGCGTGAGTGCGTTTCAGAGGC